>JADLZN010005760.1:183697-235704 GCA_018155175.1 Sinocyclocheilus anophthalmus | reverse complement strand
TGTTGCACAAGTATAAAACGTCTGTTATCATTTCTGAATACAAACACAAGTAATGGAGTTCATCACTTAAACAGTCACTGTAAAAGTTGTAGAGTGACCCTAAACGGGAGGGGGAGGGGGGGCGCAAAAAATACAAACCATCACACAACGAAGGGGGTTTTTTAGACAAGTGTGTGGGGGCCTTTAATTTGCTACAAATGGAAGAGTGCAGAAACATAACACCTCTTACACTTTAACAAAATATAAAATAAAAAACAATGGCAGACATTTAGGCAAAGTTAGCAAAGATAAAAATCTTTGTCATTATTTTATCTTTGTTATTAGAAAATAAGAACATTTTTCAGGTACAGTATTTATCAGTATTTACAAACATTTTATTTTTCGAGATACAGTATGTAGCACGTAAGCATTCAAAATTGAATGAACAAATCAATTACAATAAACACTATATACATCAATTATACTTTTTTAAAAGCACCTGACTGATGATAAGTTCATCGTCAGAGCAGTGAGTGATTTTTTTCTTGTGTTTTGTTGTTTTACTAACATGAAAAGAATAGTTCATCTGTTTTTCAATAGTTTTTCATTTTTATACCATCATTTACTCAATTGTTTTAAACCTGAATTTATTTATTTTGTCTGTTGAACATAAAAGTTATTTTTGAAGAATGTGGGTAACCAAGCAGTTGCTGGTCCACAGTGACTTCCATGGTATTTTTTTCCTACTGTAAAAGTCAGTGTGGACCAGCTACTGTTTGGTTACTCACATTCTTCAAAATATCTTCTTTTGTGTTCAGCAGAAGAAAGAAATTAATTCAGGTTTGGAACAACTTGTGGGTGAGTAAATGATGACAGGATTTTTAATTTTTTGGGTGAACTATCCCTTTAATGACAGGTGGCAGCATATTTAGTAGCTACTGTCCCTTTAAGAGCTTCACGCGTTTCTCTCTTTAACTGTTTACTTTCATTTTAGACATAACCAACTGTGTTTATATGTAAACCTTGTGTGTTTTTGACAGTATTAGCGCTAAATCAATCAGACACAAAAGATAACTTAGTCCAGTAATCAGGCGCTGTTTGACAGGCTCTCAGTGTGAGCGCGCTTCTTTAGTACGTGCTCAGAAAAAGCGCATGCAGAACAGCACGTGAATTAAATGTAGTATATGCATAATTTCGCACTGTACGCCCTGCCCAAAATGATAATTTCTCACCCTAACTTCATCCAAAAATCCATGTTTCTTGTTTCTTTCTTTTTTTTTTTCTTTCTTTTTTCTCTTTTCGTGTTCTTCTTTTTCTTTCTTTCTTTTCTATCTTCTGTTTGAAACACCAAAGAAAATATTTTGAAGATTGTGCATAACCAAACAGTTGCTGTTGGCCACTGACTTCCATAATAATAATGATGATAATTCCATAGTAATACTATGAAATAATAAGTCAGTGGCTACCAGCAACTGTTTGGTTACCAACAATTTCCATTTTTGGGTGAACGTCCCTTAAAATCTCCCTTGTCAAATAGATTTCACTTTTATGACTATGTTATTAGCACATTCAGTACACTTTTTTAAATGCACTTGTGTACTAATGTCAAATTTCAAGTTTTAACCTCAAATCATCAAATGAGTTAAATGATACATTCACATGCCTTCATAGTTTGTGTCATGATTTAAGATATACACTGTTACAGATGACACTAAAATTTTCACAGTTTGGGACTGTATTGTTTGATGTATTGACTAATAACATAACTAAAGCACCTGTAAAGTACTTGATTATATTTTTATTTTCTTAACAAAGATCAAAATTTAACCTCTAAGTTGTTCAATTAGAGTGTTAAAATCTCCTTAATTTGGTATTAATGGTTCTTTATGTCATGATGAAACCATATTTTTTGTTGAAATATATTTTTTTTCAGGATTCTTTAATGCAACCGACTGTTCAGAAGAACAGATTTATTTGAACTATTTTTTGTAACATTATACAGTAAGTGTCTTTACTGTCACTTTACTGTTACCCTGTTTTTTTGCACAACATAAATATAAAGAAAGTCTAGTATTTAAAAATAGGATCAGATGTTGTTTAACCAACACAATGTCAATCAAAAGCTATATTAAAACATTATAAAATAGGATGCATTCTAAATTGTCTGGCTCCTTGATGCATCTAGTACTAGGAGTGAAAATGTACCGTCAGATACTTGCAGGGAAAGATGACAAAAAAAAATATATATTGTGAGAGATTAAACATTTTTGTTCAAGAAAGGGAGGGTAAAATCTGGTTTTACATCTGAATAGTCCTAAAATCTTCTCTATCAATGCCAAGATTAGTGTTTCAATGAGCCCTTTACTCGAGACAGTGATTACATCTTACAAAAACAGAGTACAGATTGTGGGACACACACACACACACACACACACACACACAATTTTGAACACAAAAATATCATATTTTTTAAACAACCCAAACATAACCTTAACCCTGTATTACATGCACAAAATACACAAATCTGTCTGTTTTCATTAATAAAATCAACATAATGTAATCTTCCCTGTGCTTATATGTTTGCAAACATGATTATGTGTGTATGTTCGAATGCCCTTTAACAAATCTGGCCCGATTACCAAGCAGTCAAACAGGCAGGTAGCTAGGGTCTTTCAATACAGCCCCTGTGAGAGTAATATCTTGCCTATGGAGTTTTATAACCCCAGTATTTATGGCAGGCACTCGTGGAGGAAAAAAAGACTCTTCAGCAACAGATGAAAACACAAATATGGATCTGACATTACAAGAAATGTAGAGAGTGCTGAAATCTGAAAGGTGTATTTTGCAGCAGTCATATTTTGTAACAATCTTTTATCATTATGCTTATATCCTCTATGCCACTCTGTGTTGCTGTGTAATTGGGGGTGGGGGGGGGGGGGGGAGGGTGGTTCTCGGGAAGCTTTTTGAATCTGTTCCAAGAGCTCTAATGGTCCCTTGAGCTAAACAGGATTTTGACACTATTGAGCTGACAAACTTCCTTGTCCCCATGGGTACATAATGTTGCAGTTGTATGATCAATTATATTGATACATTATTCTGATTATAGTGTGATATGGGGTCAGTGTGACATTTTGTAAAGGTTTGGGAGGAACAGGAACTCTAGCTGTTGTCATTTGCCTCAGACAACCTCAAAGGGACTTCTGAGAGCTGCTATGTTTGACCAGAGGAACAACTGGATTGTACAATATATGGCCAACGTGTCTCATTTCAGTTGTTTGTTTCTTTGTGTGATCTTATGAATAATGAAATTAAGTTTTTGGGGGGGAGGGTTTGTGTACTCATGTGTGTGATTGTGTGTAGGTCTGGGTTGTTGTGACTGTCCAGGCTTGGTTAAGTGGGTCTGATGGGGATGTCATTGATTTCCTGTCCTCTGTAAGGGAACGGAGACTAGCATCTTTTTCTTTTCCCCTGTATTGGAAACCACACTGTCAGCCTCAGCTTTACACTCCTTGAACAGAACATCCTTGGGCTCATCTCCCCCTGCCATACACAGCCACCCACACATGCAAATCTGCTATGTATAGAAACACAAGCATTGCTCTCCAATGAGGATGGAACCAGGGCCATGCACGAGTGTGGCCGGTGGCTATAGCCCTCTTGAACCCCCCCGCTGAAACGTGATTGGTCGCCCCGGTGCCCTCCAACATTATTGGGCTAGAGTACTGTTAATCTGACTATGCCTAATGCCATTGGATCAGAGCGTTGTCAATCACTGCCTGATTCTTTGCCCATTGTTGCCTGTAAATTTGATAATGCTCAACACCACTGGATCAGAGCGCTATCATTGCTTTGGCAATGTACAGCCTTTTTACCATGCCAATAAAGCTACTGGAATCTGAATCTGTCAATCGCTGACAGCGATGTGGGGTTTTTCAAATGACTCGACCACAGACCACATCTCTGTGATACGTAAACACTCAGTAATATATTTTTGGAATATCGCCCTGGTCGCGCTGAGTCAATAATTATTCCGATTACTTCCGTGTGACTGATCAAGTTATTATATGTAGCTAGTATGCGTTCCAGATTTTTACCGCAATAATAATGCAAAAACTGACACTTCAAATCAGCCTTTAAATGTCAACTTTTACAAAAAGTAGTCTTTAATAGTCTAAATACTGTTTATATCCAAATACATAATCTAATACAAGTAATTATGTTTGAAACAATGTTCCCAGCAACTAGGGAATACACAGCCCTGTTTATACATTTAAATATAGGGCTATACAATCATGTAGTGGTTACACCATGGTGTTCCTGTAGCTCAAACAGCAGAGCATGTTGCTAGCTATGCCAAGACAAGGATTTGATTTCCAGAAAATGCAAAAACTGATAAACGTATGTTACATACTTGAAGCAGATGTTACACTGATTAATTACACCAGTGGAAACCTATAAAGGTTAAAAGGGCCCAGAATCAAACCCTGGGGTACACCACATTATCACAGTATACCCAGTATATTATTTAGATTTTCCAACTCAAATTGTTTTTCATAACAATCAGTGAGATAGTGTGAAAGACCTGTTGTGTTATTAGTTTAACCAGTAACTAACTTGTTTGTTTGTTTTACTATTAAACACTCTGAAATCTATTCATAATTCACAAATTTGTTTAAAGTGATACTAGGCAAAATCTCATTAGGATATTCCTTCAATTTGTATTTTTTACTCTCAACAGAGCCATGATAAAAAAGGGAGTGTGCTTCCGTACAGCCACACCTAGCAACACACTACTATGGGACATCACCCTTGACACAGGCCCAGATGGAAGTGTTGGAGTAATCTGTCAGAGAAAATCATCTACAAACGTGAAAAGGTGAGTGTGTCTATTAAGGGAAATTGAATTAATTACTTTTAATCAGATGATTAGGCAGTGATTAACCAACTTACTGTCATTGGCGATTTTTTTTGGGTGAACGCTTTAAGAAAATTCCTTTTCTTAGAATTAACTGGTGTCAAGCTTGGCAATTATTTGTTCTTTTAAGCATAAACCTATAGACCAATTTGGTGTTTGCAAACAGTGATGACGTTTTTTTGTGGGCGGAGCCTATCTGGTGGCATAAAATGCCAGTTTTAACGTAGCAGTCTACGCAAGCCATGAAATAAAAGAATAAAAAAAGGTAACTTTGAGTTTGTATTTCAAAATTCTGACTTTTTTCTAGCAATTCTGACTTATAATCTCCCCATTCTATAAGCAACAATCAAGCGTCATTCTCTCTTTCCCCTCGTCTCAGAATCATAGTTTATAATCCACACTCTGCTTTTTTCCCCTTCAGTAATTGACAAACTTGCAATTGTTGATTTTTCACTTGAAGTATAAGTGCGAATATGAGTATTTAAACTGGCATTTGCTAGAAAAAAGTTTTGAATGTGAGAAAAATAGGTAAATGTTTAATAGTTGGCTATTTCATGCTGTAGCTGTAGGGGTTAATACAATACGTCCCCTATGAACAGAATATGTGAATATTATGTAGACCTATTGTTTAAATCAATTTTATGCTTTAAAAGTTGGGTAATCATAGCAGGTTTCATCCATAGTCTGTCCGTTTAAACGTCTGCGTTTAACTTAAAATGGCTTCTTTGACGACAGTATTCTATAAAAAATATTTGCATTCCGATCATCAAAAGGCACAAAAATATTTTTTTATTTTATTCCATGGATTTTACCCGTTTCCCTCCACTTGTTCCCAGTGTTTTTCTGGCACCACAATGTGCGCAGCTGCATGTGACGTACGTAACTGTGATGTCTACTCCAAATTGGTCTATAAACTGTTCTTCACATTTGCTTCTGAAAAAAACTTTTAACTTGTTTTAAAAGTGTTTAGATATTTTTAAGTTAGTGGAGTGTTATCTCTCTATGGTCAGTAACAGTCTCAAGTATCTACAGTATGTCTTTTTGAGAGAATGTCGCATAGTCCTTGTTTTGTATTTTCCTCCCTCGTTGACAATTATTAGGATGGTTTGTTTTACTAAATATGTTCAGAAATTAAATTTGTGGTGTCTAATTCACATTTTAAAGCATTTGTATTCCAGTAAGCACTTTAAGAGTTTAAAGGAGGTGAAAGTGATTTCTGAATAAAGGATAGCCTAAATTGTTCTCAAATATTGCTGCTGAGGCAAAGACGTGTATCCGTCAGTAATCTGCTTTTTATTTTTGATAGTGCTTGATGCGTAAAAAAAAAAAACATATGGTAGAACCTTAGATGGTCGACCGATATATCGGTCGGCCGATATATCGGGCCGATATTTGTCATTTTTTAATATATCGGCATCGGCCGATATCCGTGTTTAGTAGCGCCGATTTAAAGTCAGGCACGTCCGCGGGCAGCCCCGTGTTTTTGGTGCGGTGGAAAGTGCTGCTGCCGCATGTGAAGGACCCCAAGCCAAAACTTTTGGAAGATTCAACAACAGTCCTGGGAGATAAAAGCAAGGCTTAAATTCTGATATTTCAAAGTCCTATGGCCATATATTTACTATATATTACTAGTAAACTATGAAGTGTTGCTTCACTTAGTGAAAGAAAAAACTAATAGCATAGAACCGTCGGGAACTGGCATAATGCTACAGCTGGTTAAAGGTTCGCTTACTTGCAGTTTACTTTAAGGACTGTAGTCGAAAACTATCAGCAGCTTTTGCTTGCTAACATATTAGCCCCAATGTTATAAGTTCTTTTTTATTTTTCCTGTATCGGAGTCGGAGAATTTCACTCTGTGCGTGGGGTGGAGAAGGTGGCAGCTCTCACAAACACTGCAGCGTGATCGAGGGCTACGTTACTCCACCCCGCTCACAGACAGCACCGTGCTCGGAGACACAGAGCTGTCCTGGAGCAGCCCAGAACGGTGAATGACATTTGTTCGGAAGCATGGTTTGATGCAGACAACAGCCGGGTTTCCATCCAACTTATTTGCATATTGCATTAATGAAAAAAAGCTGAAGAATATGCGCTTCTGCGTGTGTTTCCATCAACTGTGTAATGCGAATAAAAATGGACATCAGCCTAATAAAAGTGACGTGTTCCGACCAATATATACGTCGCACAGTTATTATCCTCATTAAACCTGTCTAACGTTAACCGTCAAGAATGTCAGAAATCACTAAGGGTTTAGCACTTTTTTTTTTTTCTAGATTATGGTAATTTGGTTTGTAACTTGTAAGCAATCTGTTAACAACAAAAACAACACATACAACCCTCTACATTGCGAGTAAATCACTCACATATGCGACTAAATGATGTCTAATATTAGCCAATGGCTAATAAATTCTCAGATTTTACTCGCCAGTGTGTGAGTTGGAAGCTAAGTATTAGTTTAGCTCAGATATATTTTCACTCGCCGAACACTCTCTGACTGAGCGCTTCAGAGTTTCACTCTGTGCTGTTTTTCAGTTCATCTAAATGGATGTGCAACGCACAACGTACCGTAAACTCTAGTGTGAAGGCGCACGACTCACTGACGCTTTCTCTCACACGCGCAAAGAGCGAGAGTGAGCGCTACCTATGCGCGCTACATGTAAACGATATTTGTTATATTTTGCTGTCAAATTAACGGAGTTCCTTTGGAATTCTTCCGGTTTTAAGAACTACCGCTTTCTCCGCTAGTGGGCGGAACTAATGGGGCCCGGCAAAAGAAAAACGGCAATCTCATTGGCTGGCGCTCACCTATTATCGTCCCTGTTTTGATTTCAGCAAATCAGTTCGAGCGAACGCACACAACCTGATTAATATTCATGAATCCAGTAGCTCGTTAATCCTTGGTGCGTTTTATATTGTTCTTATTAGTAGAATTGGTATCATTATCTTATCAGTATTTTTGTTAGTTTTTCCCAAATTTTAATTTTTTTTTTTTTACAGAAACACTGAATGACCAAAAAAGCACCAGTCCACTTTAGATGTTCTGTGTCATTTATACCAAACATAAATGTTGCTGGTTGCTAGTGTGTTGCAGCACTACCATTATTTATTTTTTATATATTTTATATTTTTCAGTTTAATTGATTTTTATTTATAAAGTTGTATTTATTTTATTTAAATGTATATTTAAGTTTACATTTATGTTCCAACAAATTCTGCTTGATAAATGCTCTAAAACTTTTATGTAAATGATTGACAGTTTTTTTTTATTACCGGTTTTATATATTTAATACTTGGTAAGTTTATTGATTTTGTTTGGTTAACTTTGGATAAATATTTTATTTTAATACCGTGCAGTGCACAAAATTAAGATTCGAGAGATGGTTCAAGTCAGTGTTCAATAAATTATGATGTTAAGTTTAGAAATGTTGTGCATCCACTTATTATTAGTGTGACATTTTAGCATGCAAATGAAGGGGAAAACTTCAAGATATCGGCCCTAAAAATCAGTAGCACATATCGGCCATCGGCTGACCCTAACCTCTAAACATCGGCATCAGTTATAGAAAAACCCATATCGGTCGAACTCTACTAGACATGGCCTATTCACTTGGATTAATGTTACACTATTCTTTGATTTAAAACATTTCAACTTTAATCAGTTTTTAGGAATAAGTAATAGATCATTATGTTTGTATGACATTAAGACATTTTTTACAATAGTTTGTGGAATAATGTTGGATGTCATTCATTCATTAAGTTTTGTTTCATATGTGATAAATCATGGTCCTATGGAACACAGGATTACTAGTTTATTTTATCAAGGACTTTTTCAAAAGTAATTTCTATGTCAATCACAGTTTTTGAAATAATTGCCTTTTTGGCTGTACAATCATATCCGTGCATGCATTTATACAAATATGTCTACACAAAATAGCCATCGGAACTCTTTAGTTAATCCCCAGAGCATGAAAGCTGTGCATTTTAAAACTAAGATTTGAGACAGATGCGTCAGATTACGGTGATCCCATGAAAGGTTGATACCACAAGCTTTGTATCTTTTAAAGTCAACATGAAATCAAAATTGGCCCTATTTACTTTTTACCATATAATCAATTCCTGATGAACAAAATCACATCATGCACTACTTATTTTCACTCTGAAATATGACAAAAGTAATATGGGTTGTGAATGGCAACAACAGTATGATCATGATCAATATACAATTATTGACTTAAAGTCAATAGTTGCACTCGATTATTTGGAATCAAACAGAGCAACCTGCAAATGCAGCAGTTTGACAATTTGATCACAGATGATTAAAAGGTTTTACAGTATATGGTGTGAGGTGTTTAATGGCACTTTCTTTTTCAGATTAAACAAACTTCAAGCAGTTCTTCAGATGGATTTTGAAATGGAGGATGTCAGCAGTCAATCAGAGATTCAGGTGATTAAGTGGGAGTTGACGCTTCCAGATGAGGTCAAAATGATGGGGGCATCCGAAGGCACCATGAGGATCTACACCACTCAGAGGGACTTTGTGGGCCTGGCTCCTCTAGTTATGGTAGGCTATGGTAATTCATTAAAGATAGCAAAAAAAAACATCTTAACAAAAAAAAAGTAATAAGTCTCTATCTGACATTTCTATCTGAGACAGTAAAGCATCTTCATGAATTATTCACTGGCATTTTGTAAGATAGAATTGATCCAGCAGGGTACCAAGGGCTCGGCACTGTGACAGAGCTTGTAAACGCGACAAGCTTCATCTGCAAGACCGATCATGTTGACCTTTGGATTGTGTCCAAACATGAGCAGATTTAGGCATAATCAATCAGATTTTCTGTAGCAGCTCTAATATACAGCTGGACACTGTCCCAGAAATCTGAAAACAGCACAAGACAGAAAATGGCCAAATAAAACCCTAATATGTTTGCCAGTACTTCTTTAGGAGAGTATACTTTCAGTCTACTTTTTATGTACTTATACAAAATTAAACTTGAGTATAAGAAATGTCGGTCACACTTTAGTTTGGGGACCAATTCTCACCATTAACTAACTAATAACTATGACTCTCTGTAACTCATAATTTCTGCTAATTAAATAGCGCTTTAAGGTTAGTTGTTAAAATTTAGGTATGGGGTCGATTGATGGATCTACAGATGGTCATGCAGAATACATGCATTATATTTGCTTAATAGTACAATAAACAGCCAATATGCTAGTAATATGCAAACTAATAAGCAACTAGTTAATTGAGAATTGGTCCCTAAAGTGTTACTGGGTACTGCTAGTCGCTTTTAGGCAGTTTTAGAGGGCAAGGGATTTTCTCATTTCAGAGAGCATTATATTGGATAAGAAATAATCTAACTCCTTTTATTCATGAACAAAACAGTGCTGTTTGATCAGCCTAATGGCAAATTCCTTTTTTCATTTTTAGTAAACAATATTGATATAGTTATTTTTAATGTATTACATAAAGTTAAATTAAGTGACCTTTGTTTCCTGAAAACCTGTTTTATGTGAGCTGGCATTTTGCATCTGTCAGGATCTTTAAAGTTCAGAGGTTTTTCCCACTAAGCTGGTGATTCCCATTCACTGTAGACAATATTGGGAAATGGGATTTTGTCCCGTAAAATAATCAGTTTTTGCTTTTCACTTGTTCTCATCAAAATGACTTTGATTACATAAAGTTGTGTCAGTCCAGGTAATGCATCTCTGGGCCAGATTATCTAAATAGACTGACACAGTTCATTCCAACCTAAAATCTGCTTTTGTGTCCCTGAACAGACTATTTTTACCTGTGAAATGGTGTAAAAAAGCGCACTGATATTGACATTAATTTCATCACTAGATTGATAGTGTGATCATAAAGCATGCCAAATCCCTGACCTTCTATTTGTAGTATTACAAAGTTTTGATCTTAAAGTCTCAGTATTAATCCAAAATTTGTAACTTGATCCTGACCCCTTTGTAGGACACAGAGCTGTTGACACGGCTGTGCTGACTGGTAAGGGGTACGGTGTGAAGTACGAACCATGGCTGTGAACAGGATGGTTCTGTAACCATGTCTCTGATTTGCTGACTGCAGGGGGCGGTGGTGTTGGCGCACAGTGGGCGTGGGAAGCTGTTCTTGGTGAGCTTGGGGGTGTGGGGGGTCATGGTCATGGGGGTGGCTACTGTGTCGGTGTTTACGGGTCTTGTATCTCAGCTTGAATCAACAGCTGCAACTATATTAAGCTAATATCAACTCTCTTCTCTGTGCATGTTGGAGAGCAGACATGGGGTGGGCAATACTTGATGTAAAATTTTCTGTCAATCTTTAATTTATTCCCAAAAGACTTAAAATTCATTCATACAAATGACTGAATCACCCCTCCCCTCATCTGGCACCTGTCTCTCCTATAATGCGCATGTTTTTAATTGAATTTCTTTTAAGGGCATTAAGTCAAAAATTATACATTCTGATATCATAAGGAAGAAAACAGCCTTATTAAAATAATTATTGAAAAGAAAACGTTATTAAAGGGTTTGCATACTTTTATTATTATTTTATAGATTCATTAATTATTTTAACAATAAAATATCACTACTAATTAATATTTAAGATAACGTTAGTCCACAATTTGAAATTTGGAAATGGAATTTCATAACAGAAAAATTATATCATAAAGAAGAGCCCTGCAGACCTGACTATGACTATGTGTCAAGTTCAAAAAGTATCTTAAAATATCAGAAAATTTGACTTTTTATGGCAATATTAGTTCAGATCATGTTGTGCGACATGATGTTTATGAAATGAATAATTCATGAGATTTCAAACTAAAAGGTTTTACCTTGAAAAGCATATTTTAAAAATGTTTTGAAAATAATTACAACAATCTGTACACATCACATGACATTTTTAGTGTTTTTTATTTTTATGTTATTTTTTTTTCAGAACCACATGAAACTAACACAAAGATTACATTTCTAAGAATTTGGCACTTTTTTCATATTTGTCATTAACCCAAAGGGCAAAAGATGGATAGATGTGTAAGATTGAGTGTCTGTGTATACACGTCATTGTCAGACAGAGGCAAAAGGTCTCAAAAGAACATCTCAAAATCTTCAATTGTATATGCCACCTCTGCCACTCTTAGAGACTGTGTTCTTGGGACAGTCCTCTGAAAGTCATTAAAGGGTTAGTTCACCCAAAATAAAAATTCTGTCATTAATTACTTCACCCCTCATGTCTTTCCAAACCCGTAAGACCTCCGTTCATCTTTGGAACACAAATAAATATATTTTTTGATGAAATCCGAGAGCTCTCTGTATAGGTATGTGCAACAGTGATCGAGTACTCATGTAAACAATGTTTTCCCTGATTGGTTATAGCAGCACTTTGGGCGGCGCCCTGAGCTCTGATTGGTTAGCTTGCCACAGGATGCATCAAAAGACGTGAGAAGAGAGAGAATCATGGCCTCAAAGTCACGTACGTAGTGATGTCTGGCTTCACTTTGAGAAGACCGGTGAAAATACAGTTCAGTGCAAGCTGTGCAGCGCCATGCTGTCACACAAATCTACAAGAAGTACAATGCGCTATCATCTAACATTTGTAAATAAAATGTCTGGCGATAACAGAGCGGCAACTCAGATGAGCATTGCATCATTTGCCGTTAGACCAAAATGCAACGCAGGCAGAACCGAGAAGATGACACAGCTAATCGCTGAAATGGTGGTGAAAGATTTGCTGCCCATTAGTTTCGTCGACGGAGAAGGATTTAAAGATTTCATGCATTACGTTGAGCCCGAGTATGACATTCCGTCACGCAAAACAGTCACGGCAAGAATAGATGCTCTGTATGAAAAGACTGCTTCTTCACTGAAGGACAGACTGTCAAAGACGATAGTGACACTAATGTAGTCTAAGAATGTGAATTTATTGTACTTTCGTGTTTTTAAAGCGCAATCCGAGTTACACTTTCGGTCAAGCTCACATCTGCATTGGCAAAAATTTTTCAGATGAAAGTTGTAATAGCTAGCCTACGTATGATTAATTAACATGAACATTTATTACATGCTGAAAGCGCTGCATATCAGTGATTAGTTTCATGCTCAAATGCAATGCCCGATAATGATTATATTGCTTTTATGTTTTTTTTTTATTATTATTACTATTACTGATGTTATAATAATGCAGCCATACTAATTTTCGTCATATTTGTGGGCATAATTCAATTCATATGGCTTCGAAAACGCACAGGCGATTTATGGATTTATGGAAAATAAAACTTAATAAACTTAAAACTTACAACTTAAAACTTAACTTAATAACTTAAAAATAAAACTATTACACTTAATAACGTAGATGAAAATATAGCACAAATCTGCCATACATTTATAATGAGAACTTTGTAGAAATCTATAGTAAATTCTGTCCTTGCCCATCTTTCAGCGCGCTGTCATGAAAATGCATCACGGCGGGAGATCGCTCTCTCTCTCTCTCTCTCTCTAATCTGCGCATACCTCACATCCTATTGTGCAGATACAAGTTGTAATGTTACGTCTGCTATGCATCTAAGTTATCTGATTTATCATAGGATGTGTCATAGAATGAGCTTCAGTTTATTGGCATAGTCAATCTTCACCTCAGGCAGCTATTCCTTTTTAGTTGCTTCTTTATTAATGACATTGCTTCATCATAATCATAATCTAACATGTCCTAATCATGTGTTCATGTTTTCATAGACAGGTTTTCATGTCATATTTTTATTTTTAACGTTCATTTTCATAACAATCTTCAGATTTTTTCATTATATCCATTACGGCCATGCCACGCCCCCTGCACAAGCCCCGCCCCCGATTACTCGATTAATCGTTTTTGAAACCTATCGATTAACGAAATGAGAAATTTCCCAAAATGCCCATCCCTATTTGACCCGGCATAGATAGCAACGCAACTGAAACGCTTTAATGTCCCTAGAAAGGTAGTAAACTCGTTAAATTGTCCATAGTGACATCAGTGCATTACCGCGGAAAAGTTAGGGTGCTGATTGTGCCTACAGCACCCCCTGGTGTACCTCGTCACAAAAAATGGGGGTGCGGGGGTGCGGTGTTCAAAATAAATGATGAACCATATGTAATAAAACAATAATATTTTTTATTAATTTGTATATTCATTAAAATTAATTGAAAAAAGTATCCTAAGCCTACAATGACAAGAAGCAAAGGTTAAATATGAGTTAAGTTGAATCAGATTGACTGTGAAAGTCATTTCAACTGATTAAACTTATTAAACTGACTTAAAAAAATCATTTGTTGACATGATTTATGGATTATATTATAACCTGTAACATGTCTCTGCCATACCCAAATTAAGAATTAACAACAATTTCTACAGACAGCAGAGAAAAAGCAAGAGCGTCTACCTCAGCAGCAACAAATCTCACACTCGCATCTGTAGTGCTTATTTTGATCTTTAACGTTAGGTCTTTCCTATTCTTGAAACAAAATTAATGCTTAAGGTTGATTCAATATTACTCTTAATGAAAAACACACACACACAACATCAACAATGCTAATGACGAAGTCGCTTATATTAAACATAAAACTTTTATGAACAGAACGAATAAGACTGATGTACCCGCGTTGTAACAAATAAGGTTTTTTGGTTTCGCCCTTACGTAAATGACGCTTATGTGCTCTTATTATTACGAAACAAAAAACATAGGCTATACAATAAAATAGTACATGACAAATTCACCTATATTAAACTTTGAACTTTTATTAACAAAATAAATAAGGATATATTTTACTCGCGTTTAACACAAATAAATAGCCTATGGATTTCCCCCTAGGCTACCTTAAAACGTTCGTAGTTTGTGGTTTATTATATTATTTATTAAAACACATCAGCCATAAAATAGTAGTGGTAAATTCGCATAGGCCTATATTAAACATCTACATTTTATTAACATGAATAAGAATAAGCCTACTTGCTTTGTAACCCAAATAAATAAGGTCTTTTCCTTATTTAAAACGAATGCTTAAGTTTGTGGTTCATTGTTATTTTTTTAATGAAAACCCAGCAACAAAGACACTTAATTATAGGCTATTAAATGAAGAAATGAAAGTTTTATTAACAAAAGTTGCGCTTTGGATCCGCCATAGTGTCAGTCTTTGCGCATTACTCTTGTCACGTTTCGGCATTCTGACTTAGAACCCGGATGCGCTGCGCCTTGTTTAAAAGCAACAGAATGCACACACGTCCGTCAAACACTAACACGAAGAGAAGAATTGTTGAATAAATTCGTTATTTTTGTTTTCTTTTTCTTTGTGCACAAAAAGTATTCTCGTAGCGTCATAATATTATGGTTGAACCGCTCATGTCACATGGACTATTTTAATGATGTCCTTACTCCTTTTCAGGGCCATAAAACATTTCAGTTGTGTTGCTGTCTATGCAGGGTCAGAAAGCTCTCGGATATCATCAAAAATATCTTAATTTGTGTTCTGAAGATGAACGGAGGTCTTACGGGTTTGGAACGACATGAGGGTGAGTAATGACAGAATTTTCATTTTTGGGTGAACTATCCCTTTAAGACATGCTTTACCGTCGTCTCAGGAGGCCTGTATCCTCCTTGTTGAGGAGTTAATCTGAAAGGACAGCTCAGCACCATACTGTAACTACAGCCAAGTTCAGAGACTTAAAAGAACTTCAGCCCAGTCTCATTCAAGGACTACATCGCTTTCTGGCCGTATTTCTTAGAATTACACAGAAATGCATTTACTTTGATGTCCTCAGTAAAAAATATATCCAAACTTAAACAAGATTAATAGATTATACATGAGCAAGAAACATGATGAGACTCATGTTTGTTCCAAACCAGTGTGCTGTTATTTTTTTCAGAAGAACACAAGCTGAAAGTCATGGCCTAATTGTTAAGAGTTGACTCGTAACCCAAAGGTTGTGGGTTTGAGTCTCATACCGGCAGGGATTGTAGGTGGAGGGAGTGAATGTACAGCGGTCTCTCCCACCTTTAATACCACGACTGAGGTGCCCTTGAGCAAGGCACCGAACCCCCAACTGCTCCCCGGGCGCCGCAGCAAAAATGGCTGCCCACTGCTCCGTGTGTGTGTTCACTGCTGTGTGTGTGCACTTTGGATGGGTTAAATGCAGAGCACCACAAGTCATGTCACGTCACACTCACACTAAAGCTGTCGCATGGCTTCAGAAGACTTTGTCACACAGATTGTATGGGCCACTTTTATTTTATTTATTTATTTTTTTCGTTTGGAGCTTGACATAGCATTGAATTATGCCATAGCATCTATGAATTGTTGTATAGATACTGTGTGCAGATTCTTCTGTTTAATGTTGTGTTTTTGTACAGCATATTTCTACTTTTGGGAGTTTCCATGTAAAAAAAATAACAGCACATGGTTTGGAACAGCATTTAATATTGCTTTTATATTTCTGGAAGTAATTAATATCAAGACTTGTATATTAAATATTTCTTATCCACCAATGAAAATAGTTCCAGAAAAAGCAAAACATCAAGCCCTGCGTGTTTCCAAGCAGCACACAGACCAAAAGCCAGTCTGGAAGAGCCTATACAAGTGGAGCAGAGTGACCTCTCTCACTCGAAGCATTCTATAGTCACTCCGCTCCAGATCCACTATAAGTTTATTACCTCACTGGTGAGAGAAATCTGCTGTAGGATGATTATTGTGGTCAAGAGTATGATCTATTTAAGTCATACATCATACTAAGAAGACACTATGCTTCTTGTGGGATCCACATTGCAGATGGAGATCTCCAAGTTAGTACAATTTTGCAATGCTGTTTGTGAATGTTTGTTGAAACTATGGTTTTGGGAAACACTGAATCATTGAACTATGTTAGTAACAACGGAACAACCCATAGGTGGCTAACTATGCTTTTGGGAAATGCACCAATTATAGAGTGAGAGAAAACACCACTGATCAGACTTTTAAAAATTCCACTCCTTTGCGAAAGAAGACATTTTTTAACAAAAAACCCATGAATGACCTATCAGAATCAAGTATTCCAGAAGGGGGGTGTAATAAATAAGGTTGATTACAAATTGTTTCCTATTCTATTCTAATCTGTCAATACATCTAGCCATCCTTGCATCTACCCATCTCTCTCTTCAACTTATGCAACTACTGTATCAGAAAAACAATGGATTTTTTTTACCTGGGTAGATGTAAAGTTCTGCAAACTACTTCCTCCCCCTGCTACTGTTTCTTGCTGCTGCCTGTCATTTTGGAACACAGTACGTATAGAGCCTCAGAGGTGCTTTTGCTGTCAATGCATTAGGCATAAAAGGCTTCACTCGCTGTCTAGCACAGTTATTTTCTAGACAGCACCCAACTGTTCATTTTTATAAAACTAAATACTTTCAGGAAAACATGATGCATACACATACAATAATTATATAACATTCAGTATTTATATTACATTCAACACAAATATGATATGTAGATTCCATCTGGGCTATAAATATATACAAACCCGATTCCAAAAAATTTGGGGCACTGTACAAATTGTGAGTAAAAAAGGAATGGAATAATTTACAAATCTCATAAACTTTTATTTTATTCACAATAGAATATAGATAACATATTAAATGTTGAAAGTGAGACATTTTGAAATGTCATGCCAAATATTGGCTCATTTTGGATTTCATGAGAGCTACACATTCCAAAAAAGTTGGGACAGGTAGCAATAAGAGGCCGGAAAAGTTAAATGTACATATAAGGAACATCTGGAGGACCAATTTGCAACTTATTAGGTCAATTGGCAACATGATTGGGTATAAAAAGAGCCTCTCAGAGTGGCAGTGTCTCTCAAAGGTCAAGATGGGCAGAGGATCACCAATACCCCCAATGCTGCGGCGAAAAATAGTGGAGCAATATCAGAAAGGAGGTTCTCAGAGAAAAATTGCAAAGAGTTTGAAGTTATCATCATCTACAGTGCATAATATCATCCAAAGATTCAGAGAATCTGGAACAATCTTTGTGCGTAAGGGTCAAGGCCGGAAAACCATACTGGATGCCCGTGATCTTCGGGCCCTTAGATGGCACTGCATCACATACAGGAATGCTACTGTAATGGAAATCACAACATGGGCTCAGGAATACTTCCAGAAAACATTGTCGGTGAACACAATCCACCGTGCCATTCGCCGTTGCCGGCTAAAACTCTATAGGTAAAAAAATAAGCCATATCTAAACATGATCCAGAAGCGCAGGCGTTTTCTCTGGGCCAAGGCTCATTTAAAATGTACTGTGGCAAAGTGGAAAACTGTTCTGTGGTCAGACGAATCAAAATTTGAAGTTCTTTTTGGAAAACTGGGATGCCATGTCATCCGGACTAAAGAGGACAAGGACAACCCAAGTTGTTATCAGCGCTCAGTTCAGAAGCCTGCATCTCTGATGGTATGGGGTTGCATGAGTGCGTGTGGCATGGGCATCTTACACATCTGGAAAGGCACCATCATTGCTGAAAGGTATATCCAAGTTCTAGAGCAACATATGCTTCCATCCAGACGTCTTCTCTTTCAGGGAAGACTTTGCATTTTCCAACATGACAATGCCATACCACATACTGCATCAATTACAACATCATGGTTGCTTAGAAGAAGGATCCGGGTACTGAAATAGCCAGCTTGCAGTCTAGATCTTTCACCCATAGAAAACATTTGGCGCATCATAAAGAGGAAGATGCGACAAAGAAGACCTAAGACAGTTGAGCAACTAGAAGCCTGTATTAGACAAGAATGGGACAACATTCCTATTCCTAAACGTGAGCAACTTGTCTCCTCAGTCCCCAGACGTTTTCAGACTGTTATAAAAAGAAGAGGGGATGACACACAGTGGTAAACATGGCCTTGTCTCAACTTTTTTTTGAGATGTGTTGATGCCATGAAATTTTTAAAATCAACTTATTTTTCCCTTAAAATGATACATTTTCTCAGTTTAAACATTTGATATGTCATCTATGTTGTATTCTGAATAAAATATTGAAATTTGAAACTTCCACATCATTGCATTCTGTTTTTATTCACAATTTGTACAGTGTCCCAACTTTTTTGGCATCGGGTTTGTAATTACATACATACATACATACAATGGCGTTCCCTCCGAGGAGCAAGGGAGGCAGTGTCTCCGTCAAAATTGATACAATATCAATATTACAACATAAATCGCAAAAAAATAATCTCAACCATGATCATTAAAAGTATGAAAAAAAATCCTCGTTTTATAAAGTAACACTGCCAACAGCGACACCCTATCCATGCAAAGTACAGCGGAGACTTGACCTCCTTCAGTCCATTACTTAAACAGAGCCCCTTAGCCGGTGCCGTGACTTTTTTCACCTGGGTTGAATTTAGATGAAATTGTGGGAAAGTCACGTGAGAGAGGCAATGCCCTCAAATCACGCTATAATTGATATGATCGGTTATGGGTTGAATGTTGATTGTTTCGTGTGCTAAATCCCGCCTCTTTTTTATGTGCGCGCTCATCGCATGAATTATTAGGCGTTATTGTGACTAATTATAAGTAGTAACAACCTCTCCCGCTTAGATACGACTAATTGTGTCACGTATCAAATAAAACTTTAAATGGTCCTGAAAACGGGATGATTTGCTGTTTTAATGTGAGCATTCACAGTGAATAAATGAAAAGATATCTCTTTGTGTCAGTGTAGTGGTTACAGGTCTTTTATGACCGATGATCTGAAATACGTTGACTATTAAAAAGACCGCTGAACATCCGTTTCCCAAATACAAAAAAATATTGGTAACATTTACAATAAGGGTCATTTAATGAGTTTTAAGCTAACATGAACAAACAATTAACATTTATTACAGTATTTATTAATCTTTGTTTACATTAGTTAATAAAAATACAGCTGTTCATAGCTAGTTCATGGTTATCCACAGTGTGCATAAACTATGTTTAACAAACCCACTTTTGATTTTATAGTGCATTAAATACATGCTGACATTATTAATAATTAACTAAGGATAATAATGCTGTAAAAAGGGCTATTTGTTCATTCTTATTTCATGTTAACTAAAGTAGTTAACTAATGAAACATTATTGTAAATTGTTTCCAAAATATTGTTCAAATTGTTACTGCCTTTAGTTATTTTGGAATAAATATAAAAATGCATAAACACTATGAAATGTAAAATTTGTATTAAAATACAAATCCATATTAATAAGATACAAATGAATATATTAGTTCTCTTTTTTATGCAATATTTATTTAACTAGGAAAATGTGACACATGTAAGTGTAAAATGGGACATCATATATCTAGATGTGTGGGTATATATTCTATGTATATAACCTGCCTCCTCATTTTTAAAACACCACCGACGCCACTGTATATATGTATAGTAACATGCAAGATATAGAAGATAAGATAGGCTTTGTCAATAACGGATGTATACATTCTGTGGAAATCCGCAGCACTGGGTCCTGTCCCTGTCGACTAATATGATAAAACTAACTAACGTATTATGGATTCTGACCTCTTATGCATTCATAAACATGTCATTTGCTATCCATGTAAACCCTGTATATGTAAATAATCCTAGTGTTTATAGCTGAGCATGTCTAAAACTGCCAATCAACACAAGCCATAGTGACACATACAGTATACACATTAAAGGGATAGTTCACCCAAAAACGAAAAAATACCCCATGATTTACTCACCCTCAACCATCCTAGGTTATATGACTCTTCTATCTTTTACCGTGGTGGTTGACTGGGTTTTTTTCCTAAGGCTTGAGCTGTTATGGGGGGGTGCAGTCTCCATGTGTCCATTCTTCGTTTTTTAAAAAACTCAGTAATGTTTTCACATCAATTACCTATTCCACACCGATCGGTCTGTCCCTTCTCTAACAAACGCCCCTCGATTTATTTCCTGTTTTTTATGAAGCACCTCCCTCAGAAATACGCGATGAGATTGGTCAGCTGGCTCAGTGTGTTGTGATTCGCTAAAGCGCCTCTACAGCGCGTCTGAACATCCCGCCCTAAGCTCAAGATGTGCTTCGGTTGTATGTAACAATGACGTCCTCATATTGCTTTCAATTTGAGCCCATTGAGGACAGCTGAAAATAAATGAGAGGATCCGCAGACCTGTGCCAGCACTGCTCTTATGGTATGGTTTTGTTTGTTGTTGTCCCATACTTTTAGATACGCTGTTGTTTGTAAATGCTACTGCTTCTGTTAGCTTTTAATATATGGTTTTATTCTGATTAAAGCTTTAATACAGCACAGCAATCGTACGCACGTCCATGTATAACGCTTCTCAGCTATGTGAAAATAAGTGTATAATTGTAACATTGTTGGAGCTTAATCTACGATTTGAATGAAGAGAGAGAGAGAGAGAGCGAGAGAGATGCAGAGCAGGGGGACGCGAGGAACATTATTAAGAACATTATGCTTTAGAACACTGATTTTGAATCTTGTGAATCCATTAGAATCGTTAGAAGACAGAATCGCGATTCATATATGAATAGATTTTTACGTGCACCTCTAGTTTTCTCTTCCTCTTCTGTAAAGCAGCACAACATGGTCTCGCCCCCTTTGCTGCGTGTTCCCGAGGGCAGGGTTTATCTGGGTTCGTGACGTAACGGACCCCCTCCTTGTGGGGTGGGGGGGGAAGTAACTCTTGTAGTCCCTACCAGCCGTTTTTTTGTAGGCATTAAACTGCCAGAATTTAAAAGACGATATCTCCTTTTGCATTGAACTTTCAGCTTTGTAACTTTGCAGATACTGTTTATTCTCAAACAGCAACATTACACACTGACTAATGTTAAAAAAGTGAAATCGCAATCAACCACCCCTTTACGACAAATACAATCGTAGGTATATTAAAAAATTGTCCTGGCTCTTCCAAGCTTTTATAATGGCAGTGAATGGTGGTCGATACTATGAAGCCCAAAAAAGTGCATCCATCCATCTTAAAAAAGAAAGTCAATTTTTCATTTTTGGGTGAACTATCCCTTTAACCTTAGTACATATCCTCTTACCTTTTATGCTAAGCAAACTGCTTCTGCCACACCAAGGGTGTCGGACAAAGTCACCCTGCATGCGTCCTCAATCTTGTTAAAGTTAATTGCATCTACATTATACAATTGATTACGAATGTGGCGGCATGCATTTGGTATCCAGCTGAAATGTTAAGTGACTCCTGAGACTTGCTAATTCCATGCATATTTTCAAAACTGACAGTTACACATAGAAAAGTTACACTGACAATGCAGTATAAGAGGCCCTAGAAGTAGCAAGGATCAACCGCTACTTCATTTGTGCTGTAGATTTCTAACTTTCCAATTGGGTTCATTAATAAAGGAAATAACTACGCAGCAATTCAGTCTCAAGCAGTTGAAAAACATTGTAAATGGTTGATCTGAAACCTAAATTATACTTGGTCTCAAAAGTCATGTTTTTTACTGGGACTAGCCCACAAAGTCCTCTTACACGCTCCGTTCCAATCCAGTAAACATGAAAACTACAGTGTGACCAGCCTGTTCATATCAGCAGTTATAAATAACATAAAACACATTTGATGGATGCCCTCAGGTGTCCGACAGGATGCACTTTGTTATGTGAATGGAAAGAAACCCAGGGCGACTGCGGAGCTGGTGAACTTCACCTACGTTACCTGGCGCATCAGCTGGAGATGAAGGTGTGTTCCCCTCGTCTGCCGCTTGATCTAGAGGTTTCTGTATAGAGCTGATTCCGATCAAAGCGTGGGAGGATCCCCATCCTGTCCACCCAAAAGGTACCAAAAACACATGACCACATTAAATGCCATTTTCTATTAACCGCCTATATTGTAAATTAGCATTTCTATTTTCTGAAAAACGATAAGATTTAACTGTAATCTACCATGCGTTTTAAGTATCCTGTCCCTGCCTGGACATTGTTTTTAGTTCTTTTGTAAATTCTTTGCACTTTTTTATTACTTACCTGTTTCTTCTTGTTACGTTCTTTCTTTTGTGGCATGCTTAGACCAGTTGTTATCAAAATTAGGGCCTCATTATTAAATAACCAGGTCTCCATTGGGTTCAGGTCCCTTTCCCCGCTGTCAGACTTTCCATCCGTCAGAGAAGACGGTGAGGGTGTGATGATCGATTGACCATCACTGAACTGGCCTGCAGTTGGTCAGTGGTCCTCACACTCAGCCTGCAGCTCAGCAACCGGAAGTTACCGAGCCATCAGGCCACGGCAAACCACACAGAAGTCTCAGCCATCCTTAACAGGTAATTTATCCACACTTTCTTTTATCCGTATCACCAAAATCTGGGGCATCTATAAATGTCTAAAACACTGATTTGTGTGATTTTACAACTTTCAAGAAATATTTAATTTAAATTGATAAAGTTAGTATTTTTACATTTAAAATGTAAAAATTGGTAACAGGTTGGAAGTAAAAGGATTGCTAATTTAGCCATAAAGCTTTACTGTTAGGGCTAGTTATCTTGTACATAATAAATATATACTGTGCATAAATATTATATAAATTACGTAATCAGATTCCAAAAATAAATACTTAAGAGTATATTATATTTTAAAATGCTTATAATCAGATTACAGTTATTTTTCAAAAAGTCCATCAAAAAGTATTCTGATTATATTACCTAAAATGTGTAATGTAATAGATTATGTTACTAACTACAATTGTCATCATGTAATCAGTAGCAATCTACAATTCGTAAGTAATCTACCCAGCACTGTATTAGTGTTGTCACAATACCAACATTTCAGGTAGTTGGTGCCAAATTCCATGGTTCTCTATACCATTTTTGGTACCATAGCAAAAAAAAAAAAAAAAAGGTTAAATGCAGGACATAGCAAAATTCAGTTTTATTCTCATTGCAGGAGGCAGATTTGAGCTCCTGGCTACAATTTAGCGATGGCTCCCTCACCCCACTGGACATTTATGATCCTACTCACTACCGCCTGGCTGTGACATCGCTGGATGTGGGTGTGATCTTTGTGCAGGACTCACCTATGACTATTGTGGCAGAAGGTGAAGACCAAGGAACACTGGTGAGAGCCGAGATGACCATTTGTGAGGTCTGTCAGAAATCCAAGCGCAAAAGCACTTTAGCTGTAGGCACTGGGAGCTTAATGGTAAAGTTCCAGACAAACAGCAAACGTCCTGAAAACAGCAGCATCAACAATAATGACACGGGAAACAGCACAGGACTATTTGCTGGTGTCACTGGGAAAGATAACAGCAGTGAGCGTGGTGATGAAGGAGAGGAGGCAGACTCTGAAAAGAAGCTGCAGCAGCCAGAACAGGTTTCAAGCAGAAATTCAGAGTCTGAGCTAGAAGAAAGGGCCTTGATGAAGATTATCACCACAGCCAGGTTGACAGCACGAGACTCAACTGTTGGCAGCATTGCAAATGATTTGGGAATGGGACGGGCTAACGATGCCTCTGCTGGAGTTAGTAAACCTGGGAATATTTTAAATAGTGGAAATTTCTTTAGCACTGGAAAAGCTGGCAATGATGATCGCACAGGAATTTCCTGGAGTAGCAATGAGGTTCCTAAGGGTTCAATATTAAGCACTGGGAAGGCTTCTGGGAACTTAGTGAACTACAATAACTACCCTCCCCAAGTGGAAATCCCCAATCAGGAGCCAAAAAATGACTATGGAGATGATGATGATGACGATGACATTGAGGGACCACTATCAAACTGTCCACTTACGGACCTGGAGATCGGGATGTATGCATTACTTGGAGTCTTCTGCTTGGCTATCATAGTATTTATGGTAAACTGTGTGTCATACTTGGTTAAATTTAGGCACAAGCAGACACCTGGTCAAGTTTCTGAGCAGACTGGTCACCGGCATGACTCGGTCTGGCTGGGAACAGATGCTGAGTTGGTTATGAATGTCACTGGAAGCCCATTACAGCAGGATGCTCATAATACGTCTGTGATCGACATAGGACCCAATACGGAGCCTTGCGGCACTCTCACCCGAAGGACCTCTTGCCAGGTGTCTTCTGTATCAAATTACTCTAATGTTTCATGTGTAGGATCCCCTAAAGCAAAACCAGTCCGAAGTGAATCCCTACATTCACCCACTAGTAAGAGGAAAAGGGTCCAGTTCACCACCTTCACATCCTTGGATCGGCAAACTCCTCCCAAAACTTTACCACAAGAGAATGGACATGGAATTAACTGGGTGGGAAAGGAGGACAGTTGTATGACACCTGAGGTGCCAGCTGCTGAGTCTTTGCAACAGCTATGATTGTTGGCTCACATGCAGCCTGATTTATGCACCCATAATGTACATCTCTATACCAGGGCTGGGCAACTCTGGTCAACTGTCCTGCAGAGTTTAGCTCCAACCTATGGTCACCTGAATGCCTTTCTTTGGAAAAGTCGTTCTGTTGGTCTGTGCTTCACAGGTTATGTCAAGATAACAGTCATTTCAATGGACAGGTGTGACATTTTCTTTGTGACTAGACTTGAGAAATATTGATTCTGCCTTGATCACTGGTCATGATAAAAGGGAGAGAACACAATCTTGCTATTTTTGAGGATTATAAAAAGACCCCCCCCCCCCCCCCCCTTGAGGTTATTAGCTAATCTCATTCTTTTGTCTTTCTCAATGAGTTTTCATTGGGGGATTTAAAGATTTAGTAAATTGTCATTCTTTCTATACAGGCCAAAAATGTCCATGGGTTCAGAGCACCATTAATGTACGTATATATTTTACCTCTATAGTTGAACTGAAATTCAACAAAAAGTTTGCATACAAGTGTTTACAGTATATTTTATTGTGCCACGAAATTTAACGAAATGTAGATACAATCAAAGAAAGTCGTGGTTTAAGATTTGAGACATACAGTCTTAGTTACAAACAGAATAAATATTTTATAATATGTTTAGCAAAACCTCCAAACAAACCTTAATCCCTGAACAAAGTAACTTTCATGAATAAATTAAAAATCCTCAGAAGAGTAAAATGTGTCCATAAAAACAATCTTGTGTTTCATTTATTGTACAAAGAGCATCACTGTTCTTCATCTAGGGCTTTAGAGAAAAACCAGTTTGGCAGTTGAATCAGCTTAAGACTAACAGATAACTGTCTTTGGAGTTTATTAAGCCTGTAAATCTCAGCCTTGACACAGTTTAACATTTTTAAAGCTCTAATTTTTACTACAGTAAAAACAGGGCGTAATTTGTACCAAACAAGCTAAATGTAGCACCTCTGAAACTGGATTCTGCATCTATTTTACCTTACATTTGTTTAGAAAAATCAAGTATAGTACATTTCAGACGTTTTTAGTTTATCATATGTCTTGCCTGTCATGTCATATCACATGCAGTATGTACACATGAATGCAAGCTGTCTGTTCAGTTCAAGCTGAGATCCTCCTAAGAGTAGGAATCTTTCTTTCTAGGGAAGTAATGTCAACACATTCTTTAACCCAGAAAACTCACAACCACTGTGGTAGCACTGGCTCTTTTATACCCAATCGTCACTACAAACAAACACCACAACACAACAAAAGTAGAACGCAAACACTTGCAAACATGCAGCTGTCTGTGCACACAGCAAGAGCTCGGCCGTTTGCAGTGCCGAATGAATGTCAGGCACACGCTTCTAGATAAATTACTACCCCTCTAAAAAGAAAAGTTTTAGAAAAGTACCAGATCTGTCACCCATCCTTGTTGCAAGACCTGATAAATTGTAATTTAAGAACTGAGTAAATGTATAGTAAAATGTGTGTCCCTTTCATACCTGGTGAAGCATAAGAAGTCAACATGTCCTATAAATATATTTTTTCCTGTTTATCTTACTCTACAGACACATGGGCACCATTATCTTGGCAGTCATGGGAGAGGCTTGCATAACCGACTGGATTCAGTCTGAAAAGCTCTAGAAAGAGCACAAAGCCCTCACCTTTTTAAAGTTCTTAAAGACCTGAGACAAGTGTTAATCCCATCATACTGTCAGTAAAGAGTCTCCACCAGTTTCTGATAGGTTATTCTCTCCTTCATCGGGTTGTGGCAAGCTGTAATGTAATTCTTTCCATTTCTCACCAGTCTTTCCTGGAGCCCACGGCCATCCAGCAGCTTTCTGGACAAGCTTACAAATTCCTGTAGAAACAAGAACATTGAAAATCTTGTTAAGGCTTCACATATCTTTTTTTTTTTTGTCTGTTATCCATGAAATATTCATGACAATATCTATTTTCAAAAAGTTTATTTGATGTTTATATACACAAACACACAACCTTTTTGGGTCAGTAAATTTTTTTTAAAGAAATGAATACTTTTAGTAATCAAAGATGCATTAAATTAAAGTGACAGTAAAAGACTTTTGAAAAAAAAAACTATTTCAAATAAGTGCAGTTCTTTTGAATTTTATGTTTTCCTGAATCATCAAAGACCCTGAAAAAAAATCTTGGTTTCCACAAAATAATACTAATAATAAGACAATATAAAGTCATGTTTGATAATAATAATAAGAAATGTTTCTTTAGAATCATGTTTTAAGTCTGATGTGAAGAAGACATTTGTAAAATATTTATTTGTAAAAATAATTTAATTACAGATTTTAATGGGGTTTTTTTTTTTGTGCTAAGTCAAAATCCAGCATTTGTGAGTATAAGAAAGCATTTACAAAAATCTTACCGATCAAATTTTTTGAATAGTAGTAAAAATAAGTTATAAATGCATCATTTTAATTATGGACAAAATGGTGCCTATCTGAATTATGAAATACAAGCCTTATTCTTTGAGGACAGTGAAATTACTTGTCATGTCAACTGCCCATGTTGCAACTTCGTCTTTCAACCCGACTTAAAACACCTTCAGCTTCCAGTGACCCCCTGCTATTTACTCTTATCCACGGGTATCATGGGGACTCTTGGTAAGGCTGGCTTCACACTGATGTGACAGGCAGGGTATAAAGCTCTCTTTTAGCTCAGCACGATAACAGAAGCCAAGAGGAAAAGGCAAACAGTTTTTGTGTCATATGAAAGATCTGACCACAACTTGGCCTCTGTCTTTACACAACACCATGATGAAACCAGAGTGTGTTTGACAGAAATGTGGCCTGGTAGGAAGTGCCTGGGCTCTCTTGGGTGTAGATCGGCTCAAGTTATTTGCTAAACAGATGTGTAATATGCAGGATAATGTAGTCAGCTGATCAATGTCAACAAATCAACTACTTTAGGCTGATATACACTACTGTTCAAACGTCTGGGGTCAGTAAGATTTTTTTATTGTTTTTGAAAGAATAGTTTTATTCATTTAATTTATTCCTGTGATGCAAAGCTGAATTTTTTAGCATCATTACTCCAGTCATCAGTCACATGATCCTTTAGAATTATTATCAGTGTTCAAAATAGTTGTGCTATATTTTTGTGGGGGGAAAAAATTATTGGATGAATAGAAAGTTCAAAAGAACAGCATTTATTTGAAACCTTTTGTTACATTCTATGTCTTTTACTGTCACATTTGATCAATTTAATGCACGTAGAGAACTAGACCTGACTTTTTTCATGTAGTGAAGCACAACTAATCATCAGAGATCTTTTAAGCCTTAACGAGGCTCTTTGTTCCACAAAATAAAGTGCAGTCTTAAACCTCTCATTTAGCTACTTAAAAGGCAGAGGTCAAGGCTCACAGATGTGACTCATGCTGGACAAGTTTAAACAAATATTTGGCACTAAGAAAATTGAAAAAAAATGCTTTTAGGTTAATTAAATTACAGAAGTGACAGTTTTTTTGGCGTTTGTGACTGATTTTTTTCTTAAATCTGATTCTTCAAACTGTAAGTTATATGTGGCCAGATCTGATTATTATTTTATTTTTATTTTCTTTTAAGCTGCATTGGGCTCCTCTTAGCCGTTTAGCATGGCAGTACAATGATCGCTAAATCTGTCTGTTCCCCCTAAAGATGGTGCTAAGAAGAGGAAGTCAACATTACTCTCCCTTTTTAATGCCGAAAAAAGATTTTGAGAAAAAATATGTAAAATTGCAAGTTTAAAGTATTAATGTTTCAATCAAGTTAAGTCAAAATTATGTAATATTATGTTTAAATTAAAACATTTACTCACTCTCTATCATTCTACACTTATACACTTATATTCTACACTTTCTTTTTTCTCATAAATTCAAGTGTTCTGCACTCATATATCTTTTTGTGACGAAACCAACTGATTTTTATTTTTTTTTACCGATAATCTTATTATAATTCAGTCACAGCTGAAATATAATTCATGAATGCAGTGTATGAAAATGTGTCACTTCATGTTTGACATCAATGAGCACAACAGTCAGCTTCCGAAAGTAAAGATATTTTCTCCATAGGGAAATTGATTTTGAACAATGACTGATAAACCTTTAAAGACAGACCAGTTCTGAGCTCTGAGGTTGTTATATGCTTGTGTTGAACCCATCTATTTGCATTAATTCAACTTATTTTTTAAATAATCATGCTTAATAGCAGAATTTGTGGTGAAAAACTACATTACCCATGATGCTGTACATAAATATTTGCGTATATACTATATAATTTTCCCCCCATTGTTTTTAATTGATTCTGCCCTTAAGTGCCGCAATGAAACAAAAATAACGACTGATTGTAAGGGAAACAGGTCAATTTAGCTCAAAGGGAATTATTTAAGATTTTAAATGGAACTCCACCAATAATATGTAAGGGAAATAGGACAGAATCGCTGTTTTACGGCTGATCACCGAGACGGCCAGCGAGTCAGTGAACGAGCCTTATGAAATCAATTCTGCAATGGATATTTATATCAAAAATATAGTGAAAACACTATTAATTAACACATGTAACAAGATCGGCAGTTTAAGACAATAACTTGTAAGCACAAAACACAAGATAATTCTCTTTTCAATATAAATAAGACTTTATTGGATAAATCTAAGACATAAAAACTAATCTAACACACGCATTCACACCAGTTGTAGAAAGAGAGAAAGTGGTTCGGAGGAGCTGGCGTGTAAGCCAGAGCACGCTCAAAAGCTAAAGAAGCATGACTAGACCTCGGAGGAGTGAAAAAGCGAAAAGCCGCATGGCTAAAAGCTAGACACAAAAAGTCAGACCCGCAAAAAGGCAAAAGGCAAAAGACAAAAAAGCCAAGTTTGATGGTGTCCTGAGTATTTAACCCAGGCTGTTTTACACACCCCAAATGGTGTTTTGACCAATTAGATGTCGTGTTTGCTCGGGTGTTGTATATTTCTCCTCCCCATACATAAATCAACGTGTCATCTCATCAGTCACATGGTACGGTTTCCCGCTCTTGCAGAGTATAATTTTGGACATGATTTCTATAACAAGAATATGATACATTTGACAAAGAATTGATTGGAAGAAACGTTTCCAGCAAGAAGATTCAAACACACACATAATAAACATGAATATGAACCCTTAAGCTATTCAATAGTTATTAACAATACATACACAATAAATGATTAAGACCTGATGGTTAAATGTGTGGGTTACATACATAATATAGAGTTATGTATAGAAATTATTAGTTGCTCACAAGTCCTTTTAGCGTCATTTAGGTGCATATTTACATGGAAATGCAGTTTATTTGGCATTCTGTGGACGTAAGGATACATTCTGTGAAGACCAGAGGTTCAGAGGTCTCATAAGAAATCTCAGTCTGTTCTTTGTCTCCTAGGTGGGGGAAGTCAATTTACGAAGAGCTTGTGACTGTAGTTACTAGCGTGTGATAGTCATGCGGTCATCTCTTTGACCATTTAATCTTGATTACTTGCCCCAAAATTGACAATCTTCTTGGAATTGTCAATAAGTGTTATTTTGTGTTAATGTTGCAATCTGTTCAAACTGTGGAGTTGGTTGGTTAGGCTTGCTTTAGACTGGCTAGGGTCTGATTTATGACATCATGTTGTCTTGGGCCTCTGTGGAATTTTGTGCTCCTAATGTTTCAACCATGTTTGACCAAATCTTAGATTGTCTGATTCGGTATGATATCCTACAATAGTTTATCAAAAATTTTTTCCCTTTTCTGTAAGACAAAAATGTCTACATTAAAATTAAGCTCTCACTGATTATCCAAACCTTTGTAAATCTTACCTGAGGGCTTGAGTACAGCAGTCCTGTGACCTCCTGCTAGACTATTGCAGCATTTCCAGGAACATCCCTCGCTAAAACAGGCAAACCTAAATCCATCGCCTACAACGCACCAGATTGCAATACATTAACCCTGTTTGGCCTTGTGCACAATGCATTTACAGTTATTCATTCTCCAGGTGATTTTATCTGAAGCAACTTAAGGGTATTCAAGGTATTTTATCAGTATACGAGATTGAACCCATTACTGTGACATTGTGAGCTACAGGAACTGCACTGCAAACTAGCAATCAAGCATCATGTGCTAGCTGATTGCACTTACAAAGCTTTTCCTTTTCATTGTTAAATTCTGGTAAATTACAACAAAATTACAAAAATTTGGAATATGAGGAAAACTGATAACAGCATTTGGTGAAACTAATCTGGTCAGTTTGAACACAGATTAACTAGATCCCCATGATGATATTGTGCTCATAATATCCTATCTAATAACAGGCAAAACAAACACAGATTCAAAGCTCATGTAAATGATTCCGGCACTACTAGTGAGACCAAATTGAATAGCCAAAATAATGATTGTATCACACAGGTTTCTAAAATTAATATTAATGTTATTATTAAAATTTCACTCAAATTGTTATAAATTGTCTCATAATAGAATTTGTAATAAAACAAAATCTATTAAATTATTGCTCTCTAAACAAACCTCTAAGATAGCAGCAGACATTCCCTCTGAGAGAGACGAGTTGACCAGGGCAAATGATTTCTGCATGGCAGCATGCAGGTCCTCCTGACTCAAATCAGCCGCCAGATACACTCCAACAGACCTACACACACACACACACACACACAACCTAATACATAAATGATACTTATCCAGGAACAGTTTGAATGAGGGCATTTCCTTATGTAAGGGGAATTAAAAAAATAAGGAAAGAGTACGACCAGAAAGATTAAAAAGCGAATGGACATGTTCCTTGTGTGCATGTTGGGGGCCTTAGTGGCATTACTAAGGAGATTTTGTAGATCAAGTACAGAGAGTGAGGAGGCGAGATGGAAGTAAGAGGAGAAGATCTAGGAAGGAAGATGGAAGACATCAGATGAGATTTCCTCTTGACGCTCGCCTACCCTCGCGGTACACACTTGGATCTATCTAAAATGAGACCTGAGATTTTGGGGGGGGGCATTTTAATACAATCATTATGTGCCTTAAAAACCCAAATGGCAAGACTATTTATTGGTAGATTGCCAGAAAACCTACAACATATATAGATTATATATATATATACTATTATATATATATATATATATAGATATATATATATATATATATAATATCATTAAAAACCAAAATGTAATTACAAATTAAAATCAAAAAAGGTATCCAAGCCACATTGAAAGGTTGAATTGTAAATATTGGGTTTTGAATAGAAATAGATTAGAAATAATTAGTTTAGAAAACAACCACGCCATAAGACAACGTTATTTGTAAGATTTACAGATAAACCTAAATTTTTATTAATATCATTCAACTTAAAAAAAATGAAAATACCAAACAACAAAATACAAATCAAAAAGGTCTCCAAGCAACATTAATGTTAATATTTATGAAATATTAGGTTTTGAATAGAAATAGACCCACCATTTGGAAACCAACATTTACCATCAACAATCAATTTTTATTATGCATTATTATTATTATTACCATGCATATTATATTTTTTACTATCAGTAGTCTATTGGTCATTCAAAAAAGACCACTCTCTAATTTTGAACACCTTGTACATTTTTCTTAATTTATGAAAGTACTGAACGCAGTAATACGTGTAACTGACCAATACTTTAGTAACAACAGGCACACAGTCTTAGACTGCAGCAACATTGCAACATTGCATTTTCCCCACATGAGACTCAGGGGCCATGTGCTGTAAAAGAAACATGAAAAGTAACTTAAGGTCACATTGTGATGAGATTAATGTCTTTTCGTTATTATGCAGAAGTTCTTAAGGCTCATCTTTGCTTATAAGCAATAAAGAGCACAAATCCCATGTTGCTGTTTTTTTCCCCTCTTGCTGTATATTCCCTGCCTGTAAAATACTGTCAATAATACCAAATCATGGCCTGTGGACAAGACAACATTTCATACTGATCATAATTTCCTACATGGCCAGTTGTCCTGAGGGAAAAACACATTTGAAAATCCCATAGATTTCCAGAGATTAAAGTCAGGGCGGGGTTGTTGCTCAGTCTGATTCAGTACGATGAGGGCTTTGCGTGTATTAGCTGGCCGGGGCGGCTGCAGCCACCGCAACACATGCAATTTGGGTCAAAGATGATATGAGTGTGTGAGCGTGGCAGAGCCTCTACAAATCCTGTTTGTTTTGATTCCACTGTCTGACTATTCAATTTTTTCTAAGTGAAATGTGATATTTGATGCAAATTTGAATCCAAATGATAGCAAAATTAGAGATTATTGCTTAAACTAAAGCTGCTGGCTAAGAACACACCGTGTGATCAGTCCTTCCTACAGGACATGCTGAAATCCATGATCCTGAAGATTGCTGTGAACAGTGTGCACAAACAGTTAGAAAAACTTTGTCCTATTCATCAGTTTTAACAAGAACACAATAGACAAGTAAGGATACTTAAAAAAACAAAAAAAAAAACAGAATCAAATTGCAAATTAAAATGCTGGAAAAGTACAAATTAAAAAATGCTAGGATTGGTTAAAATGCCCGAGGGAAGGATGGAAGCCACTAGTGTGGAAAAATGGTCAATTTTGGTGCGCATATTGTGCAAAAAGCTCAGCTGTTTGGAGAATTTAAGAAAAGATGTTATGTGTGTGTTTCACACTCATGGGAGGAGGAAAAAAAAGAGAGGCGTATGAGAATAATTTCATTGAAAAAAAATACTAATGACTGACTCATACACTCTAAAAAATGCTGGGTTGTTTCAACCCAACTTTGGGGTCAATATGGACTAACCCTAACTTTTGGGTTTAAAAATGTAATTGAAAACAACCCAAGAGCTGGGTTTAACAACCCAGCATTTTTTAGAGTGCAGCTTGTACAGACATGCATAACATTTACTCAACTGCAGGGTTGGAGAGTAATGGATGTATATGTAATATGAATACATGTAACAGAGTTACGTAATCAGGATACACAATACTGGCAACTGTAATTCGTTATAGTTACGTCAAAAAACAAGGTAATCAGATAATAGTTACATTTTGTAAAAATTGGAATACTATGAGGATTACAAATGTTTCATTTAAGTAAGGAATAATTGAGGACAGGCCATTGAATTACTAGAAAATAATGAGAGGTGGTGATGCGGCCACGACCCGAAGTGTCAGACTAATGCAGGTATAATTAGTTCTGACAGAGAGGGAGAGAGGAGAGAGAGGGAGAGAGGGAGAGAGAGGGGAGAGAGAGAGGGAGAGAGATTAAGCGTGTGTGAATTACACGAGTCTGTGCGTCTCTTGGCAGTGTTCAGAGGCAGCGTCTCTACTAATAGCAAAATTATAATTCATCTGCTTCAATAACAACGCCTTTATTACCTCACTAGTGAGAAATGTCATGTAGCCTTTAACTGCTAAACTATTTTACTGCGCAAGAATGTTTCTGTGTGTGCGAATGTGTGTCTGTCTTGTATGTGTCTGAGTTTAAGAGGGAGAGTATGTGCTTTCCGTACAAAATAAAACATAATTTTGTGGCAAAAACATGGAAATAATTTGTCTTTTTAATCCTATTGTTTATTTGCTCGGTCATTGTCGTTGCAGGTTTGGGTTATTTTCCTGTTATATAAGGACCTTTGAAATAAATGAAATCATTTAGCGAAGTGAGATGGACATGTACTAACACCATGCATGTCGAAGCAGAATGTCTGATGACCACATGAAGAAAGTTCTCGTCAGTGCACCTGTTCTTATTATATTTGCTTGAGAAAAAAACAATTCTGTTGCAGAAACATTTCTGTTGTGTTCTGGTTTCAGAGCATTTAGTTACAACATAGTTACAACTACATGGCATTTTCTTAAATATTTTATATAGTGCATGAAATACTGTTCATTCTGTGGTGCTTGGATTAGGTTACTGAAAACATTTTTCATTAAGTAATCTGTAACGGAAATGGAATACATTTATAAAGTAACCCTCCCAAGCCTGCTCAACTGATAAATGGCAATAATAAAAAATAATAAAATATTCATAATGCATATTATGTTTTCAGTGATGTTCTTGTATAAAAATGGCAAAAGTTAGAACGTTAGAAATTAAAAATGCTGTCAATATTGGTTATCTAACCCTTAAATATGAAAATAACCAGTATTGGCAGCTTATTGCATTAAAAAGTTAGCATATATGTGTCCTTTCATCAATGTTAACAATAAGTTAACATCTTGAATCACACATTTCAAATGATAAACTCAGTGGAAAAGAGAAACTCACTGGAATTTGATCACCAATAAAGACCAATTTAAATGAAAACTATTAGTTGTCATTAATTAGAAGCACCTACAAACAGGTAATTAAAGAGGCAAGTTTCAGCACATTTTAGGAATGCAGCTTTAAATGTTATTTTCAAATCAAACCAAAAGGAGGCAGAAAAGAAACACAAGACATCTGGGATTCATTTGATGTCATCAACATGAGCCCGCCCCTCCCCAAAGAAACAATGAGTCTTACCACTCTCCAGATATTCTTATCAAACAAAACCACACCACAGCTTACAAGAATATGTAAGCAACTGCCAGTGTCATCGGTTTGCCTGGAGCCAACCACACTCAAAGAAGAAAGCCTTTGAACATCACTGGAGACGCAAAGAGACAAGAAAAAGGAAAATGTGTCTCCACCTGATGTGTGAATCTCAAAGAAACCTCACAGAACAAAAGTCAGTTTGTGGCAGAAGGAAGCATTGTGTCGCTGTGGTGAAATCACTGGGCCTTGAGGATAGGTGGCTGCGGAAATAGGACACATTGAAAGGCTCAAGGTACCGAAGTTCAGGAGGAAATGAAGGAACAGTGAAGCCACCATGAGTTAGTCGGCAGGATCTGTTGTCAGGCGCTGGGTCGGATTGGGTGAGAAATGTGTAAAGAAAGGATGGAAGCCAATGGTGTGGGGAACTGATTCATATTTTGGTGCTCATATTGTGAAAAAAAGTTTGGCTGTTGGAGAATTGAATGTTGTGTTTCCATTCAGTGGAAGGAGAAAAAATTTAGAGGAAAAAAAAGAATGGAAGAAAAATTTGGTAACACTTTAGAATAGGGAACACTTATTCACTTTTAACTACGACTTTTCCCTCAATAAATTCCTAATTTGCTGCTTATGAATAGTTAGTAAGATAGTTACTGAGTTTAGGTATTGGGTAGAGTAGGGTGTACACGCATAAGGTCATGTAGAGTAAGGCATTAATATGTGCTTAATTAGCACTAATAAATGGCTAATATTCTAGTAATATGCATGCTAATAAGCAACTAGTTAAGGAGACCAAAATAAGGTTACCACGTTTTAAAACAAACATTTGTTAATATGCATTTGGTATAGAAAATAACATAGACTCATTTTTAAATAATAACTACCACTTCAATAACTGAAAAATAAAATACTTCAAGCTACACTTCAGAGAGTTTGCATCCAAAATTGTAATTGCTACTGCCTTGAGTAGGTGAAAACTGACGAGGACTCTTTCAAACCATTAAAAAGCACATTCTATATTGTATGAATGTCTGTAGTATAAATGTTAGTGATTCCTAACAGGTTTAGTTTCCAAGAAACTGAAGTATTTCCAAGATTTAGCCCATAGATATGTACAGCATAGTGAGATTCCTAATTTGACCGCTCCAAGCACGTTGACATGTCTGCCATCTTGCAACAGTCAACCTGACGTCATTCTCCATAATAGTCAATGAGTATTCGAAGATGCCACAATTCTGCGCAGCCTATGGTTGTAAAAACTGCCGGGATTTCAATTCCAGAAGAAATGGGATAACCTTTTACAGGTGAGAATGTGTTGGTTTGTGTTTTTAGACATATAAACTCATTATTTTTAAACATTGGTAACCTTTAATGTTGGGTTAGTTAACGCGCTCACCTTGTTGCATGGTGTTAGTTAGGTCTACACAACAACACGTTACATTTGTTAGTTAATAATAAATACGTCAGAAAACAGCTTGTCGGGCTCTCAGTTTTCGGACAGAAACAGTAACATTTGTGCCGTTTGTGGTGTTACAGAGTTTGAGTGACAGATGTCAAAAGTGGTCACGAGACTTGAGAGTTGAACACACACAAACACCACCACAAAGTCAATTACGAGTGAGGAAACTGGATTTTTGAGTTTTGAGACCATAATTTGTTTCTGGGTCATTGTTAATGAGAAAGCATGGCAGAAGCAATGGATGCAGCATCTGTTTTGAGAGTAAATTTGTTGAAATTAATGTTTTTTTTCTTTCTTTCATTTATAATAAAACTAGCTAGGCTGAATGAACAAAACACTATAGCACTGTACAATTATGTTATATAAGAATTCAGTTTACAACACAATTCACAATGAACCGGAAAGCAGCGCCAGATATTTTCTTACTTATTGTGAAGTATGGTGGAGGCTTGGTTCTAACCATTGGTTGTTGATTAGATTTTGAGATGTGGACGTTGCATTTGAAAACAAATGTGAGCTTTCAGTCAAATATAAGAAAGGGGTGGAGTTTAAGCAGCCTAAATGATTGGAAAATTCCAGCATGTGTCACAGAGTAGTCTGAAAGAAATCTGCTGTATGCACGGATGAATTGTTCACAGTAAGATCTATAAAATGCATTTAGAAAACGGGGTGAATTTTCATTTCATGCTGACTTTAAAAATCGCCATCTTTCTCCAACCAAAGTGATTTGAACCCATCTGACCCATCATAACCCATCATAATTACAACTTCCCAGGAGGACTTAAACACACCATTAGACCCAGACTAATCAGTGAGCCAAATTTCACAACTTTTCACCATATGGTTCCATGGGCTGCCACAGACACCCAGCCAGAAAATAATAAAAAATATGATGGAATGAAAACACCACTGGCGCTTGATCCCAAATGAAGCAGAACATGTGCAGTCAGACATCTACAATAAAACTTTCATGGCTGAGAAAATAAGTAATATGGGCTTGAGGTCTTGTGTTGACTCGTTCTGTTCCTGTTTCTTTTCTAACCTTAGACACACTTAGGGACAGAAACTTTTTTTTTTTTTGCCTTGGGCTTGTTTGTTTCCTCCTCCCTTTTTTCAATCTTTTAAAATCTATATTTCAAAAAATATTTGACCATGTCTGTGACTAGATTCTGCCCAGAGGAGGAGGGTGACCTCTCTATGGGGTTGGCAGAATGGCAGCACCTAGGCTTGGCACATAATCTGGAGTGGCAGATGGCCTGCCACGGGCTAGCCATCAGCTCGTAGCAGCTAACAAGCCTCCCCTAGCATCATGAAGCACTGCAGGTCTATGAACAGTCCACAGCTTATGCTAGTCCCCCGCAGCCCCAATCCTCTGCATGATTCCACGGCTCTAGCTCGAGTGAGCCTCTAAATGCCTCTGATAAGTCCAGCTTAGTGCATGCTAATGTTGTTATCTTTGCTACATCCAATTAGCACTACCTTGGAATCTACAGAAACACGCTGCCCACATGCGCCAACACTGACACAGCTTCTTTGAAAAGGATGTCAGGATGTGTTATGGGCTTTTGGAGATGTTAACTAGCCATAAGAAGATATACAACACAAATGGTGACGGCAGCAGGAAGGGGTGTTAATTTAATTAGACCAGGGCTCATCAACTAATTTCTTTCAAGGAATAGATTATCTAGGGAATTTCCTACATTGTACACTTTTTAGCAGTACACCAAACTAAGAAAAGGAATGCTATTGACGTAATGTTTTTTGACAGTATTGTAAGAGAACTGAACTGAGCTGGATGATGAAATCACTGAATCAACACTGAACTGAAAAATGACTTTAACAAAAAAAATTGACTGTTGTCTATTGTGTTAAATTCTTTTGGAATTTTTGCATTATTGATACTATTTTCCTGTTGAACACTGTAAAGCTGCTTTGACACAATCTGTATTGTATAAAAGTGTTATATAAATAAAGGTGTCTTAACTTTTTATGTAACTACATGTTTTTAAAGCAGAGTAGCTTTACACATAACTGAACAGTGCAAATGCGATAATCAAACATACCCAAATAAAACAATCAATCAGTAATAGTCATTTTTTGTCTGGCCATTTCAACTGTGAGGCTTTTTTTATGTAACCTTCCTATTTCTGAATACTTGCATAAAAAACTAGTGGGCGACCAATATTGATTTTTTTGCCGACCAAAGCCGATATCACACAGAACAGGGTGGCCAATAGTCAATACAAAGTTGCTATACATGATTTCACACTATTTAATTATAGATAGTAAATAACACATGCAAAACCATTGCTGCAATTAAACATATTTATTTTACATATTTACTGAATTAGAAATAAATCTAGAATAGAAAAATAGAATAGAAATAGAAAAGAAATAGATAAAAACATCAATAAAACTGAAGTAAACACGTAACCAAATGTGCACGCAATAAGCTGGCAAGTCAGAAATCATATTTTCAAAAAATTAGGACCAGGTAACGTCAAAAAATAACTAAATAAATAAGTAAAAATAAATAAATAATACAAAAGCCAAATATCATGGTCAACCACTAAAATAAATAACATTTAATTTTATCAGATGCATTTGAATATGTGTAGCCGAAGAGCAGGAATTTAATTGATTTAAAAATCAAAAGTTTGTTTAAACAAAAAAAAAAAAAGTATTTGACAGGCTGGATCTGGCCTGTGGACCTCTAGTTGTTGCCCTAAACTAGACACTACACTATTTCTTGCTTACCTTTGGACCAATGATGATGAGGACCACTAGGGGGTTCTGACTGTGCCATTCTGTAAGAGAAAAGATCACATTTAATTGTTTATATATGTTTATATAATTATTTTAACATTTAAAAACAGTCACAATTTCATGTTGCACAATGAATGAGGTTGAACTATGATCCTATAAAAAAGTAATACCTGCAAAAGCTTCTAGAAGATACAAAGGATCCTTAACTCATCTGAGTCCACATACCAGCAGAAACACACGTAGATTTCCCACTTTCTTGGTACACACACCTAAAACACAAGACAAAAGTGTCACATTAAGACAGCCTTAGCAACCTTGATTTATTTTTGCTATAAATATATACAGTTTTACCCATGGTTTACACAGACTTTCAATCTATAAAAATCTATCATAAAAATATAATTTTAAAACTATGAAAGTCTAAACAAAGAGTAAAATAACAAAGAATATTGAAACGGTTTGCTTAATGATTTATATATACAAAAAATACATTTCCAATTAAGCTATATTTGGTCATAAACAGAAAAAAATGCTATTTAATTGGGTATATTTAGGATACATGAAATGATAGCTAAGAAAAATTAACCTTAGCTGGACAAAGGAGTCCATCAAATGATCCCAAAACTGCCTAAATGTAATTTCCACCACTGAATGCTTGTCAACAGGGTCAAAAGTGCCAATAGTTGAAGAAACACCCGGCTACATGTGCAGAGAAACTGCTGATCCTGAATCAAATGTTTAAGCGTTTCTGAGCAATGAAATGTAATTTGACATAAATCAATGCATACATGCTGTACCTCCATCCGTAATGAGGCTAATCCATCAAACAAGGTCATAGAGATGTCAGAGATGCAATGCGTGCAAAACTGATTGCATGCTCAAAGTAGTACTTTATCAATATGGCATATATAAATAGTAAGTATGCCATAGCATGTAAATACATTATGTATCACAGAATACACAAGAAACAACCATTTTTATAAGCCACCATGCATACATCTGGATCATAGAATGACCACTGGAGACAAGAAAATCACTGAGGACAATTAGGAAAAACTAAGACTGTCATTTTAGCATATTAACTTATTATTACAATTATTTATTATATTAAAAAAAAGAACCCCTGCCCTGACCTGTATGTAAATGCGATTTTCCTACCATTGGACAATACGATCCCAAGTACTGCTCACAAGAAACATTCCTGAATTCAATGGCTTATATGAGAGCAAAAGAATGATCTGATTAGTCAATTAGTGTGTCATGCAATATTTAAAAATTTTCACTTATTAACAGCCCTAAAATAACCCATAGGCGCACAGATGTTCGTGATGATGTTATCTAGTCCATGTGACACCGTCCTCCCTTTTTAGTCAGTAGCTGGTATCTGTGGGAATGTTCCGTCCAAATCTGTGCTTTACCCCAGATCATCCCTCGTTTAAATCCCACCTATTCCAGATTATCCACAAAATATAAGCGCTAGTGTATGCATGCGCACACATGCATGTCAACAACGTGTCAAATGCGAATCAGTGCAGGCTTGAACACTGTTGTATCAAATCTATAAAATCTGTTGTAAAAAAATATATCAAATCTTATCATAAACTGTCTGCTTCACCGGACAATTGCTATCAATGCAGAAATACTTCAAAACCAAATTGTAATTTCTGCACCACTTGTGTCACCAAATGAAAATTCGGTCACACTTTATTTTAAGGTCTAGTTCTCACTATACCAAAACTAGTAACTATGACCTTTGCCTCAATAAACTCCTAATTACAGATTATTAATAGTTAGTAAAGTGGTCGTTAAGTTTAGATCTTGGGTAGGATTAAGGATGTAGAATATGGTCATGAGCAATATGTGCTTTATAAGTACTAATAAACAGCCAATATGCTAGTAATATGCATGCTAATAAGCAACTAGTTAATAGTGAGAATGGGTGCCTATACAAAAGTGTTACCGAAAATTCAATAATAATGACATGTTTCCCTGAACACTCCCGCCACCTATTCGTGGTCAGCAAGCAACAGTCCAGCCCAAAACTCACTCACGTCAGACACTGTCAGTGCATTGAAGTTCAATGCACTGATGTTGTTCAATGCACAAGTCATCAAAGGGCTCATCAAAAGCCTTTAGAGTTAAAAGGTCACTGGTTACGAATTTTTAGACTGATATCTATTCTAATCTCTCATTCTTCAAAATTTCTCACTTTTAGCTTATTCACTAGTGGTTTGGCACTATTTTCCATAATACTGGTTTGGACTGATAATTAAGTGTATTATACATATTACGTTTGAATTATATTTAAATTTAACTGAAATTATTTCTGAAAATATGTATCTTATATTCTAATATTTGGCAGAAAATGATATGTTGTTAAAACAAATATATTCCAAATAATATTTTAATTATATGTTTTGGCTTTAGTACAGTCATAATATAAAAGCTATTTTGAAAACCTGTTGTTATAAGATCACACATTTAAAAAAAAAAATGTCATACACAGTATTAATTGTGTTTTGTATACATGAAATATACATGAAGTATAGCTGCTTTTATGCAGCAGCTCCTTGGCATTGAACAGTTTGAAAACCCCTGGTTTATAGCATTACTTTTGGAAACCATATCTTTATAGCCATAGTGCTTTATTAGCAGTTAAAGCCTGAGAGCAGTGCCCTACGCCTGAGGACAAGTGTGATAAATTAAATGACCTGTGAACCCTGCACATAAGAGCTACTTGTTTGGCTACAAACAATCCACACACAAGCTGCTTAAAGCTAAGCATGGTTGCTTTTAGCAGAAATTGCTCCCTGATCTGGAATCAGTTTTGCTTTATGTTTCATCAATGATGTTAGTTCCAGCAAGGCTAAGGGTGGTCATAGGTCAGTATGAGGACAGCCTCCACTCTTAAACATAGAGGGGGAAGGAGACAGAGGTACGTGACATGAGGTAAAGCTCTGGGATTAGACGACTGATCTAGGGGTACATGCTTACAATGGTTTAATTCTCAGACAAGGGCTTTGAGTGAATTTTTACTTGGAAAGTGAAAGACAGGGATGGTCTCACCTCATCTACCCAATAGCTGGATAAGCCAACAGACTCACAATAGCCCTACTGTATATAAAGCTGTTTCTAAAAAGGGTAGTCAACATTCACATCCATAGTTTCTCATTTTTATTTGAATTTTTTTTTTATATATAAAAAATTTTTACCTTCTTCTGTAATCGCAACATTACGATTGTTGAAACATGATAGTGTTAGGTTGAGGTTTTGTCTGACTAAAATACATTAAAAAAAAAAAAAAAAAAAAATGTCAATGTTTCATATGTATAGCCGGATTTGTTTACAGGGTTTTAATTATTCCTGTTACTTTCTGTTCTTGAATTTAATTTGAATTGAGGCAGAAAGGGGGAAACCAAATTGCGATTTGGATTTAACCCGATTTTATTTATATATTTATTTCAATTTTTTATTTCATCTGAATGGTATAAAACTTGGTAGAGGTTTTGGCACTTGTGTGAACACAAAAAAAATCAAAACATGATTCAAAAACTTGATTACATGATTACACTTGTACAGCTGACGGTCTAAAATGACGCCATTGGAAATTAATGGGAAGTGAATTTAATCTAGTGGAAACATACTGCACAACCCAACAAACCTTACGGAACTCTTGTTATTTTTTTTACTTGTTTTGATTCATTGCTTTAATTTCCAATTAGATTTAGCATAATACACGTTTTGGAAAATATACATTTCATTTCAATTAAAAAAAATAGTATTTTTATGCATGGGTCAGGTTGGGGGGGGCGTCTTCTAAAAAAGGTTAACGGGTAATAAATGGATAATAACTATTCTACAAATATAATTTAGTACCATAAAGTACTTAAGTAAAAAAATTTAATAAAAAAATACAAAACAAAAATCATCAAACTAAAATATAGTACGTTCATTTCTTTGAAAAAAAAAAAAGAAGAAAAAAAAGGTTGCTCATTTTTGACATGCAAGCAGTACCAGAGGGATAAATGTCAGGAAGTAGAATTAAACTGAAATTCATAGAAATTCATATTCAGTTTTTCACTGTCAGTGTCTTATTATAAAAGTTGGTATACTGATTAAAAAAATGGTGCATTTCTTTCACTTTTGAATATGAGACAATGACCTTAACAATTTAGAACAAACGTCCATATTTTGGAGAGCTGTTGTCTGCAATGCAGCACTATATACCACTATAGAGCTGTTTCATTAAACATCTTTAGTTAATCAAGACCTGCACAAGCAGACAGCGAGGAAAAAACTTCACAATGCCTCAATATGCTTTAGCTCTTAGCTGTGGGTTTATTCTCACTCTTGGAGCACTTGACTTCACATCCTGCTGGTGGGTATATCATGACCAGCGGACCTCTACTAAAGATTACGGTCAGATAATATGCGTCACGGGCAAAGCATTTTCAAATATCCAAATCCAAAACTAAACTAACGGATATAAATCATCCAAACAAACAAGGGTGCATCACAAGGTCATCAAAACAAATAAAAAGTAAACTGAAACAAGCCAAATATACAGAATTTTGCAACACCATATATAAAGTTTATCTGAAGTTATTCTGAGGTTGGTTAATTATACTATAATCTCGTCATCTGAGAGTTGCACATTTATGTAAGTACTGTAACTATGGAGTGCATGGCACAACTCACTACTACTGTTATTCTGACGAGACATGAGGGGCAGATGAGTGAGAAGGATAAACTGGAACCCTTTTTTTGTTTTCTGCTTTGAAGCATATTCAATTATCCACAAGAGGCACCATCATGCTTTATTATGGCTCTAAAAGAGCAAGCATGTCGGCCTGAACCAGAGCACCGACACTGCACCAGTATTTCAATGTGATGATCAACCGATGATCAGACAGATACAGCTCAAGATAAAGTGTGACGTCTGATTTCAAAGGCTCTACAGCACTTGGGGTGCAGTCTAAATGTTTACCTAAAGAAAGTAACGGCATGACTAATGATTAATAACTATGCTAAAAGTAGTTTACCTTCACTGCCAGAGACTGTAAATACTGCACTCCACCATGTGGCTGCAGGGAAAATAGGCTCAGACTACATCATAGAAACTCTGAACACACAAGAAAATGAAATATTTATGGGGATTACATTTGTACAGAAGGCATATTTTAATTAACTTGTAATAAAACAGATTAAAACCTAAATAAAAAGCTGTCAGACTTACTTAAATTATATATAAAGGAAGTTGCCATATAAAATGTCCTTGGATCTTATAAAAAAATAAAATAATAGTATATTATAAAATAAATAACAATATATAAAATAAATAAAATGTACATTGCATTAAAGATTTTAACTTTTAAACTAAGGTTTTCACACTTGTTTTGCCCTCACTAGTTCATTTGAAATAGCCTTATGTTTGATTAAAAAAATATAAATATGTTTCATTTGTCCCTTATTAATATGTTGCTATAAAGCATTTAAAAATGCATAAATATACATTTATATTAAATATAATTATTATATGTGGGTCATGAAAGCGTTATTAAACTTTTATAATTATATTATTTTGTACACTATTTGCGCCGTAGAAACATTTGCAGGCTCTTTCATGCTGTGAATTTGAAAACTCTTTCCCACGGTAACTTTAACTTTGAAGTAAGTCCACGGATGGCTTTGGTCGTGTACTCTAATCTAGTGTTAGAGGATTTGTGCACAAGAGTGGTTTACGACGGATTACAGCCATCCTCAAACGAGACAACAGGCGGAATATGTCCTCCACTTCACTGTAAACAGCCGCCATCCATATCACTCCTGTCCAATGTTTTTAGACTCGTGATGGATAGACAGACTGATATATGGAAGCTCTGTCTATCTATTATTTTATCACACTTCTGCCTTCAAGCAGTGGCTGAACCGCTTGACAATTTTCTCTAGTCTCTCTGTAGGATCAGTTAAGAATGCTCTGTCAACTTCTCTGATGCACTTGAGAGGGAAATATAATTACTACAGGATGAATTACACCTCAAAGGTTTAAAAAATAAAGACAATCTAGTGGGTTTGCCCTTATGTGTGAGTGCAACAGTAGACACGTGTCTTTTCTACAGTGTTAGATCTAAGAGTTCACATGAAAGAAAAAGAGGAGGATATAAACAAACAGGCCTGTCACTGAAGGTGGGGGAAAAACTAAAGGCCAATAAAGGCAAGAGCATGGGTCTCTCAAGGGAGGAAATAGTCATCTCCCCGGCCACGAACTGATAGGACAAACGTACGATTCTCCCTATTACCTGTCTTCCTCATCACCTGACCCAAGAAGTATTTCACCCCCCCCCCCCCCTTGTTTACATTCTTTTTTTTTTTTTTTTGCGGCCCTTGATCGAAGCGCAACTTACCAGGATGTAGTGGTGACGTCGCTACCTAAGGATATATGTTCTAAAAAATCACAGTGTAAAAATGGGCCTGCTATAAAACTGGAAATACACGTTATACATATTATTTTATTATTATTATTATTATTACGTCTACACGACATCAAACAATCTGTTTTTTCACACGGAACTGTCCACATTTCACAGCTTTCACATTTAAAATTCCAACTCCTGATCCCCATTCTGTCCAGTGTCGGCTCCAGCCCAGAGCGTCGCTCAGTGGTCCTGCTCCGCCACGTGTCCACTCCTCCGAGCGCCCTCCATGCCACCTCCTCCAGATCGCCTCCCATGCCCTCGCCTCCAGAGCGCCCTCCGTGCCAGCCCGGCTCCTCCAGAGCTCCTCACTGCTCGCTCCTTCAGATGCGTCCTCCAAGTGCCGGTCCTCCAAGCGCCTCAAGAGCACGCTCCCCTGAGCGACCACAATGATACCTAGTTTTCCCCAAGAAGATTTTTGGGGGGGAGTGGGGCTTGCCGTGGCCTAGCCGGTTGAATCCGACGAGGATCCGCCTGACCTCCTGATCCCCTGATCCCCAGGGTAACCTGACTACTGCTCCGGCCATTGGCCACCCTAACTGTCTGCTCCGCCATGGCCTCCTGAACTCCCTGATCTGCCCTGGAGGCCTCCCGTGTCTCCGTCCTGTACCAGCCTCCAGGGCGCCCACCCCCCCCTCCCCGGTGGAATTGTTATGGCGCAGGATGCGCCTTTCGGGAGGGGGGAGTACTGTCACAGATCGGCCAGACTCAGCCACCTCCCAATCACAGCGAACACCATCACCTGAGTACTGATCACACGCACCTGTCACAAATTTGCAATCATCATCAGCTCCCCTTTAAAAGCACACACCTCACTTCACTCCAGTGTCTGGTCTCGTTTCAACGAAGTGGAGTCTCTCATTATGCTATCTGTGAGATACATTGAAAGACCTACCTGCCTGTTATACTTACCTCCTGTGTGTCCTCCAGTGTGTTCTCCTGTGTTCCATTCCCTAGTCCGTTCCAGTCATCAGCTCCGTGGATTCTCCGTGTACCCATCATCTGAGGCGTGTGCAGTCCTCTGTCTCCCTTCCATGATCTCCTATGAAACCCAGATGCGGTGTTACTCTCCTCATCTTCCCTAAAGACTGATATAAAGCCCTAATACTCATCTGCCCGTACCATCTGCATCGTTTGCTGAAAATAAACGACCCTTGTATTTTTCTAATCCTCTGTGTGAGTTTCCTTCCGTAACAGTATTAAGTCAAATAATGAAATGCACAGAATTGGACTAATCGGGTGGAATAAGCTGCAATGTGAACAAGGGCTGCATGATAAAACTGCAGTTCCCTTTCAGTCAGTCACGTTCTACGTTACGTCAGTCGTGACTGACGAATTGGGATCTCGCCAGAGAGCCCAATCACCTTCGAGTGTAAACTAAACAAGCCAATGACAGTTGGCGTGCGTGTTTCGCCATGCGCACCCCGCCCCGCAGCGCGGGTATAAAAGGAGAGCGCGAGCAAACGCACATCAGCTTTTCGCTTCAGAGCCGACCCTTCTCAAGACGAATCTCCGCGAGTGTTTGGAAGAAACAGCTGGCGTTGGTGTTACGGCGCGTCAGCGGGGGTTGCCATTCAGTGCTGCTCATCTTCGGCGTGCTGCAGCTGCCATTCTGCGGTCTTGCCACGACCTCCCCTGGGCGCTTCAGCGCTATCTCTACAAGAGTGTTTCCTTTTTTTCCTAAAAGAACAAATGTCTAAAAGAGCTCCACGAGCGACGGGCGTTTTTTTAAAGATGGCTTCCCGCTAGTGCGTTTCTTGATGCGGTCGTTTCCTGCCTCCATCTGATGGTCATGATCGCTGCCTCTCGTGCCTGGGCTTACAGCACACTGAAGCAGCGCTCATGGATGAGTCATGTTCTCAGTGCGGGAACATGACCATCATGACGTTGCGGTCTAGATACCTCCTCATTAAATGGGGGGTATCCCCCTTGCCATGCCCCGCTCTAGCTCTTCCGGTTCTCGGAGGGCTACTTCGGTTCATGGTCAGGGAGACCTGAGGGTTATTGTGAGAGCTTCCCCGTCGAGTACGTCCCCGCGGGCCTCTCATTCCTCAAGCACATCACACCACCTGGTGCTTCCGGACGAGCGTACTGGGTCCTCGGACAGGGCGGGGTCCAACATCTTGTGTGGAGCACAGGCGGATGACACGATGTCGATCGCTGCATCGGAGGGCGGCTAGCTCTGGATATAGGATTCGGCTGCGCTGCCACTCTTCAGGTATATTGGCGTTGCCCTAGTCAGATCCATAGATGACCGCATGCTTTCCCGGCCGCCGGAGTGTCGGGCTCACTGGGGCCTCCTCCTTCTCCACCAGGCAAAGCTTTGAAGCAGTTGCACGAGGGTGGTGCTGAACCAGGTGTGCTGCAGGAACTGCGGACGGCGACTGACCTCGTGCTTAGGGCAACGAAAGTTATGGCGCGGGCCCTGGGTCAGATGATGTCTACATTGGTGGTCCAGGAGCGCCACCTGTGGCTGACCTGGGCAGATATGAGGGAGACCGACAAGGTTCGCTTCCTGGACTCCCCGATCTCCCATGCCGGCCTATTCGGCGAAGCGGTGGAGGTCTCTGCCCAACAGTTCTCCGCCGCACAGAAACAGACGGAGGCGTTCCGACACATCCTTCCCCGGCGGTCTGCTGCTGTCCGCACACCACCGCCGGCTGCAGCCCCTCTGTCTACTCATCGCCGAGAGCGCCCTCCTGTGGCCTCAATTTCCGCTCCAGCTCGGCCGCAGCAGCAACCTTCACAACGGCCGCAGCGTGGAGCTGGCCATGACAGCGTCTCACCTAGTCTCCGCCCCTGCCAAGCCCGTAAGCGCCTGGGACGGGTGACCTGGGGTTCTTGGATCCGGCTCTTCAGGTGATGGTGACTGCACCGCTCCTTCCCCCGGCGGAGGGCCGGTTGGAGAAACCTTTGTTCCTGGTTTTTTTTGTTCCGCCGCTGGCTACCCAGCCAGGGGTGCCCAAAACCTCAACAGAAGAGCAGATTCCTTTGCCTCCGGGTCCCAAGAGGACGAGGACGGCGGTGCACGAGACCCAGTCACCACACGGCCGTCCCCCTCTCCCTTCACCAATGGGCAGCAGGGTCCGATTCAAGGACGCCATGCCTCCTCACTATCCCCCTTCCCAGCCGTTGAGCCATGTAAGTGTCGCGCCGCGCACGCAGACCCCACCCTGGACGCACTGAAGCCTCCCGGGCGTGTCCCCTGGTTCCACTTCGCTGCCCCCCTGCTGGTAGTCGGTGGTTCCTATCCCTCCTTTTCGATCAGATTGAGACACCAAGATCGCTGGGGTCCTGGTAGCGTGCCCCAGGCCGTCTCGCTGTCTCGTGAACCGTCGGACTCGGCTAGGCGATTCAATTTCGCCCGGCTCCCTCACCAAGTTCAGGGCATTCGTTTTCTCCTCTGTTCTGGACAGGGATTCTCCTGTCTTGCCTGCAAGATCGCGGTCCCGCTGGCTAAGGATGCGATACAGCCGGTCCCTCCAGCTGAGGTTAGGTCAGGTTTTTACAGCCCATACTTCATTGTACCCAAGAAAGTCGGTGGGTTACGACCAATCTTGGACCTGCGCATGTTGAACCGGGCCCTTCACAAGCTCCCGGTCAGGATGTTGACGCAGAAACGCATCTTTCAAGGCGTCCGTCCTTTCGATTGGTTCGCAGCGATCGACCTCAGGGTCGACTGGGAAAAGAGCAAACTCTCCCCGGTGCAGAGGATCTCTTTTCTCGGCATGGAGCCGGACTCGGTCAACCTCTCAGCACGTCTCTCAGTAGAGCGTTGCAGTCGATGCTGAACTGCCTGGGGTACTTCCAGTGCAAGATGGCGGTTCCACTGAAACAATTTCAGAAGCTCCTGGGGCATATGGCATCCGCAGCCGCTGTCACGCCGCTCGAGTTACTTCATATTGAGACCGCTTCAGCATTGGTTTCACGACCGGGTCCCGAGATGGGCATGGCGACGCGGCACTTACCGGGTTTCTGTTACCCTGTTCTGCCGTCAGACCCTCAGCCCGTGGGCAGATCTTGCCTTTCTTCGGACAGGGGTGTCCCTTGGGCAAGTATCCAGGCATGTTGTTGTGTCAACAGATGCCTCTGCCAGGGGCTGGGGTGCCATGTGCAATGGGAATGCAGCTGCGGAGCTCTGGTCGGGGCCCCGGCTGCAGTGGCATACCAACTGCCTCGAGTTGCAAGCAGTATGTCTGGCTCTGCGCCGCTTCAAATCGCTACTACACGACAAGCACGTACTGGTCCATAAGGACAACACTGCGACCGTTGCGTACAACAACCACCAGGGCGGTCTACGCTCCCGTCGCATGTCGCAACTCTCCCGCCACCTCCTCCTCTGGAGTCGGAATCATCTGAGGTTGCTTCGCGCTGTTCATGTCCCAGGCGAGCTCAATCGTGCCGCCGACGAGCTCTCACGTCAGCCCGCCCTTCCGGGAGAATGGTGACTCCACCCCGAGACAGTCGAGCTGATTTGTAGACGCTTTGGGGATGCTCAGGTAGACCCGTTTGCCTCTCCAGACAATTCCCATTGCCAGTTGTTTTACTCCCTTGCCGAGGGACCCCTCGGCACGGACGCAATGGCGTGCAGCTGGCCTCGGGGCCTATGCAAATATCCGTTTCCCCCAGTGAGCCTTCTCGCACAAACACTGTGCAAGGTCAGGGAGGACGAGGAGCAGGTCCTCTTGGTAGCACCATATTGGCCCAGTCGGACTTGGTTTCCCGAACTGATGCTACTCGCGACAGCCGCTCCTTGGCAAATTCCTCTGAGGAGGGATCTCCTTTCTCAGAGAGGGGGCACCCTCTGGCACCCACGTCCAGACTTGTGGAATCTCCACTTGTGGTCCCTGGACAGGACGCAGAGGTTCTAGGTGGGCTACCTCCAGCGGTAGTAAACACCATCACATCAGCTAGAGCCCCGTCTACCAGACACGCTTACAGGCTTAAGGTGAACTTGTTCGTCGTTTGGTGCTCTTCCCGCCGGGAAGACCCCCGTAGATGCCCGATCGGAGTCGTGCTTTCTTTCCTGCAGGATGGGTTGGAGCGAAGGCTGTCTCCCTCCACCCTTAAAGTGTATGTTGCCGCCATTGCCGCGCATCACGATGCAGTAGACGGTAAGTCTTTGAGGAAGCACGACTTGATCATCAGGTTTCTCAGAGTTACCTGTTACCCTCTTGGGATCTCCCCTCGGTCCTGGCAGCCTTGAAAGGGGAGCCCTTCGAGCCTCTGCAGTCAGTAGAGCTTAAGTTTTTGTCGTTGAAGACAGTGTTTCTCACCGCATTGGCCTCGGTCAAGAGGGTAAGGGACCTGCAGGCATTTTCGGTCGACGATTCGTGCCTAGAATTCGGAACGGGTAACTCTCACTTTGTCCTGAGACCCCGGCCTGGATATGTGCCCAAAGTTCCCACCACGCCTTTTAGGGATCAGGTGGTGAACTTGCAAGCGCTGCCCCGGGAGGAGGCAGACCCAGCCGTTGCTCTGCTCTGTCCCGTTCGCGCTCTGCGCGTTTACGTGGACCGTTTGCGGAGCTTCAGGGCCTCAGACCAGCTCTTTGTCTGCTTCTGAGGACAGCAGAAGGGGAAGGCTGTCACCA
>JADLZN010005760.1:0-183655 GCA_018155175.1 Sinocyclocheilus anophthalmus | reverse complement strand
CCACTGGTTAGTGGAGGCTATAGTCTTGGCTTACCAGGCCCAACGTTTACCATGCCCCATCTGAGTGAGAGCTCACTCTACGAGAGGAGTGGCATCTTCTTGGGCATTGGCGCGGGGCGCCTCGATAGCAGACATCTGTAAAGCTGCCGGCTGGGCGACGCCTAACACGTTTGCGAGATTCTATAATCACCGTGTAGAGCCCGTGTCCTCTCGTGAACTCGCCTCAGGTAGGCAGTAACACCAAACCTGCTCGTTGTCCATCACGCTTGCTGCGCCATTCCCCACTAAGGACTGGATATGTGCACTTTTGTGCTCCTCAATCAGTTCCCCTTGGCGAACCCTTGTGGAGTTCCTCCCGCACCCTCGGTGGTCAGGCGTGGTGGAGCGCCAGACGCCAGGCTCAGCACTCGTGTGCATGCCCAAGGTCAGCCCGTAATGCAGTTTGAATTGTGCTTATTTGTATTAAAAAAATCTACCTTTTTTTGTATTTTACTATTTAAAATTAATTTTAAAAAGTAGGTGTTTTTTATAAGAGATATCGAGTTAAAACATTGTTTTCTGTTTGATAAAAAAAAAACAAGCCATCTTTCGATTTCTCAAGTGTATTCCTCCACGAAACGCCAACTTTCAATTTTTGGTGCATACAGAAAACAGAAAAATTAAATACTGACCAGTTTTTACCATTTTTCGTTTGCCAGATAGAATGGAATAATTGAATGATCAGATGATACAGACTGCTGTTGCCTTGGCTACGATAACATTCGTAACATTAGAAAAAAAACACAGCAAAACTTTGTTTTCTTTGTGTATTAATAATAAATATTAATTTTAGTGACAAATAATTGCACATTTCTACTGCAGATTAGCTGCAAAAGAAAAAAAAATAGTGCAAAACATCATGCATGGTACAGAAGTTGGGGACAATATTACATTATAAAATATACATAGTGTTGTAAGAGATAGAGCGTGCGAGAGAGAGAACTAATAGACCCTTTTAGTGCTGACGTCACAATTAAGTCACAAGACGTTTTTAGCTGGAGTCAAAACCAAGGGGAAACTGGAGGTGGTGGTTAAATGCTATTATTGAGCAGAATGAACAGAAACGATCATCAAAAATTAGGGTGGCATGAGGTATCTAAAGATTTATGCATCTCACGACATGCAAGAATATGTCATGTATAAAATAATGTCTGTGCGCATGTGAGTAAAACAACAAACTGACAATTTATATGCTTAATCAGCTGTGATTGTATATACATTTTTGTGATTGATTGTGGCTGGAATTTTTTACAATCTGGTAAGAAAAAAAAATCAAATACAGAAAGTTCAAAATTGACTGTACAACATCATTACTGAAATTATGGTCAGTATGAATAAAATCAAACTAGTGCTGTGACAAACGGTCTAAATCCGCATCCACAACAGATGGTCTGTTTGCATAATATAGTCGTGGTGTTCAGTGCACTATTTATATGTACATATAAATATAAACACATACATGTACATATTTAAGAAAAATATGTTGTTTATTTATTAAATATATTTATTTATAATATACATTATATGAATATAAATAAATACATGAGAGCTAGTTCATGGCTACAAAACTCTGGGTTAGTTGTAAAAGCAGGACTGGGGGTTAGTTGTAAGATCAACAAAACATGTTTTAACTTACTCCAAAAAAAATGTTTAGTTTTATTTGTTTTCTTTGAATTTCAGTATGCCTACACTCTTAAAAAAGAAAGGTGCTTCAAGATGCCATAGAAGAACCATTTTTTGTCTAAAGGGTTCTATAAAACCTTTAACATATGCATTAATCTTGGTTGCACAAAGGTATTCCATGGCAAAAAAAATTCTAAGCGTTCTCCTTCAGAGTATAAAAAGGTAAGAAAGAGATGGTCTTTAAAGAACCTTTGACTGAATGGTGAACCAAATTATGGTTATCATCACTGGGATCGTGGACATCCTTTTAAAGCACCTTTATTTTTTAAGAGTGTAGGTCTTGGAAGAGAAAGACAAACCGAGGGGTGTCTCTCAATTTTAAAGTCAAGTCACCTTTATTTATATAGCGCTTTTAACAATACAGATTGTGTAAAAGCAACTTTTTAGAATTTATTAGGAAAATAGTGTGTCAATAATGTAAAGTGACAATAGTAAACACTAATTTTTTCAGTTAAAGACAGTTCATCATTGGATTAAGTGATGTCAACATCCAGCTCAGTTCAAATAATATCTTTGCAATCATGTCAACGTTATCGCTGGAAATGACGTATGTCCCCAACTAAGCAAGCCAGAGGTGACAGAGGCAAGGAACCAAAACTCCATTGTTGACAGAATGGAGAAAAAACCTTGGGCGAAACCAGGCTCAGTCAGGAGACCAGTTCTCCTCTGACCAGACGAAACAGCAGAACGGAAAAATCAATATAAGAAGTAATAAAACAGACGATGAACAATATAAACAGCAATTATTATATGATGCAATCAAAAACTTATAGCAAAATTTGGTAGTTCAGTATGTTGTTTCAGGGTTGGCATCATATGAGGTCCTCCGCGCTCCCTCTCCCCGGCTGTTGTCTTGGACGAATATATTCTCTTCTCAGGTTTCGCGATCGCAGAAGAAGTTGTGAAATCTAGTTTACCAAGGGATGTTAATCCCGGGCAAAAGACAGAGAAACAAATACCAACATAATTAGCGTAGCTGCTGTTCCAAAAAAGCAAAATGTATTTGTTTAACCCAAAAAAAGACCCTAAAGAATAATAATGTGCATTTGATAAGATATAACTGCAGTAAAAGATTATGAAAAGATTATGAGATGCATTATTTGAATGCTTGGTCAAAAGAGATGTCTTTAATTTAGATTTAAACAGAGAGAGTGTGTCTGAGCCCCGAATGTTATCATGAAGGCTATTCCAGAGTTTGGGAGCCTAATGCGAAAAAGCTCTACCTCCTTTATTGGACTTTGCTATCCTAGGTACTACCAAAGTCCAGAATTTTGCGACCTTAGGGAGCATGATGGATTGTACCGTGGTAGAAGACTAGTTAGGTACGCAGGAGCTAACCATTAAGGGCCTTATAGGCAAGTAAGAATATTTTGTAACTGATACGGAACTTAAAAGTTAGCCAGTGCTGAGACTGTAAAATTGGGGTAATATGATCATATTTTCTTGACCTGGTAAGGATTCTAGCAGCTGCATTTTGGACTACCTATAGCTTGTTTACTGAAGATGCAGGACAACAACCTAGAGTGCCACTTAAAATAGTCCAGTCTAGGGGTCTGAAATGCCTGAAACTCAGCTTTTCTGCAGCAGAAACAGGTATACATGTTTCGAGCAACTTGGCCATGTTTCTAAGATGGAAAGGAATGCCGTTTTTTGTAAATGGGAAACTATGAGAATGTTTAAAAAGACACAAGGTGCTCTCTAATATACACACCCCGATTTTGACTGTAGAGGCAACAAAGTAACAGTACATCCGTCTTGTTGCAAATTGTAATCCAAGAGATTCTGTCTTTTGGTTCAATAAGTAATATTTCTTTCTTATCCGAATTTAATAGGAGAAATTTATTGGTCATCCAATCTTTTAAATTATTAACACACTCTGTTTGCTTAGATATTTTAGAAGTTTCATCTGGTCTTGTTGTGATATATAGTTGAGTATCTTCAGCATAACAGTGGAAACTAATCCCTTGTTTTCTAATAATATTACCAAGGGGTAACATGTTTATTGAAAATAGCAGAGGACCTAGGATAGATCCTTGTGGCACTCCGTATTTTACTGGTGATAATTGAGTTGACTCCCCATTTAAATGAACAATGTGTTAGCGATCGGACAGGTAGGATCTAAACATCTTAAAGCCTGCCCTTGAATACCCGTATAGTTTTGTAATCGATCTATGAGTATTTCATGATCTATAGTATCGAATGCAGCATTAAGATCAAGTAAAACTAGCAATGAGAGACAGCCTTGGTCTGACGCAAGAAGAAAGTCATTTGTAATTTTAACAAGTGCAATTTCTATGCTATGGTGGGGCCTGAAACCTGAAAATCTTCTACAGATACTTTTTTTTCAGGAAGGAGCACAATTGAGCAGAAACAACTTTTTCTAAAATTTTAGACATAAAAGGAAGATTGAGATGGGTCTGTAATTTGCCAGTTCACTAGGACTTAGTTGTGGTTTCTTAATAAGAGGCTTAATACCCGCCAGCTTGAATGGTTTTGGGACGAGACCTAAAGACAACGACGAGTTAATAAAATTGAGAAGCAGTTCTTCTGCTACAGTTAACAACTCTTTCAGTAATTTAGTGGTTACAGGATCTAACAGGCATGTTGTTGTTTAGATGCAGTGATAAGTTTATTTAGATCATCCTGTCCTATAGTTGTAAAGCACTGAAGTTTATCTTTTGGTGCGATGAATGAAACTAAAGTATTATACGCTGTAGAATCTACATTTGTTATTGTATTTCTGATGTTATCTATTTTATCAGTGAAGAAATTCATAAAGTCATTACTATTAAACTGTGAGGGAATTTTTAGATCGGGTGGCGTCTGGTTATTTGTGAATCTAGCCACTGTGCTAATAAAAACCTAGGATTGTTTTGGTTATTTTCTATGCGTTTGTGGATATGCTCGGCCCTGGCCGCTTTTAGAGCCTGTCTATAGCTGGACATACTGTTTTTCCACGCAATTATAAAAACTTCCAAGTTAGTTTTTCTCCATTTTGCGCTCAAGACTATGAGTTTTTTTCTTGAGAGAATGGGTATTACTGTTGTACCATGGCGCAGTACGTTTTTCTCTAACCTTTTTCAATTTGATGGGGGCAACAGCTTCTAATTTATTAGAGAAGATAGTGCCCATGTTGATAGTTATTTCGTCTAGTTCATGTGTACGTATTGGTACACAGAGCAGTTGAGATAAATCAGTCAGGTTATTTGTGAATCTGTCTTTGGGGGCTGGAACAATAGTTCTGCCCGGACAACAACGCGGAGCCATATAGTTAATATTAGTAGTAATATTGCTTTTATGTCGTCAGTTCGGCTCATTCTCTGCAGGGACCCGGATATGTTCCGAACATCATCGCCTTGAGGTACGATATCTATATCAGTAAATAATTCCATGCGATATAATTAAATCTAGCGTATGATTAAAACGATGGGTGGGCCCGGTGACATTTTGCTTGACTCAAAAAGAGTTTATTAGGTCAGTAAACGAAAGTCCTAATGCATCATTTGTATTATAAACATGAATGTTAAAATCTCAGACAATTAGCACTTTATAAACAGTAACCAATAGGTCTCAGAGGAAATCTGCAAACTCTTTTAGGAAATCTGTATACGGCCCAGGTGGTCTATACACAGTAGCCAGAGCAAAATATACAATATATATTTTTTTGCATATCTGACAGTGTAACATTAAACAAAAGTATTTCAAATGAGTTAAACCTGTAACCTGTCTTCTGAGTAACATTGAGAATAACACTATATATTGCTGCAACACCGCCACCACGGCCAGTCTGACGGTGCTCATGCTTATAACAGTAGCTTGGTGCAGTAGACTCATTTAGACCAATATAATCATTAGGTTTTAGCCAGGTGTCAGTCAAGCAGAGTACATCAAAACGAATATCTGTGATCATTTCATTTACAATAACTGCTTGGGGTGAGAGTGATCTAATGTTTAGGAACCCAAACTTTAAAAAAATCAGTTCATTTATTTTACATTTTTCTGGTCTAATCACGATCAGATTTTTTCTAGATAATGCATTAAATGTATATTTTGACCTCAATATTCGGGGAACAGACACAGTCTTTATAGATTGGACCGCACAAGTACTTCTATTATTTAAGCGGGTAGAACACAAGTCATCAGGGAAGTTATTTGAGATTTGACTTACTAGTCATATGGTGCGTTGCGTCCTGGAGATGTTGTCCGACAGGGGTTCTGCTCCGACTCTGCTGGGGTGCAGGCCGTCAGCGAGTAAAGCCTAGGACGCTCCCAGAAAAGAATCCAGTTATTAACAAAGAGCAGTTTCTGTACTTTACACCATGACAATAACCATTCATTTAAAGCAAAAAAGCCTACTGAACTTTTCGTGTCCTCGTCGATATGTGGGAAGCGGTCCTGACACGATGATGTCGTCGCGGGCGATGTGCTGCGTACCGTCTCGATCAGGCTCCTGAAATCCCTCTTCAGCGTCTCCGTCTGCCGCAGCTTGGGGTCGTTAGCCCCCGCGTGAAGCACGAACGCTCCGGGGCTCTCGTCACCCTTCAAGATCGCGGGTATCTGCGCAGAAACATAGAGAACACGAGCACCAGGTAAACAGTGAGTGTGCACCTTACCTTCAGCTATCGTAGCACGGACGTGCTGGACGATGGAGTCTCCGACGATCACAGTGTCGCATTCTGTCTCGCGGAGGGGAGCAAAGCGGTTCTGTGTGGAGATCTCGAAGACCGGAGGCGGGGGAGGGGGAGAGGTCGTCGCCCGGGACCTGGCTCGAGTCTTCCGCTGCGGCTGCACCCAGGGACCGTGGTGTCCCGGCGCCGGAGTGAAGGACATCTGGGAAGATCGCATCCTGGGTGCACCGGGCCTGTGCAGAGAAAAACACGGAGTAGAGGTGGTGGGAGAGTTAGCAGTGCGCTGTATACTTACCTCGGACTTGTTAGCGTCAGCCTGGGATGTTTCCAGCGAGGCTCTCCGCGCTCTCAGCTGGGTCTGCTTTGCCACCAGGTCCCGGATCTGCTCCTCCACGGCCTCCAGCTCGACCTGCAACGAATGCAGCTCGAACGTGTCCTCACATGCACTCAAAGGTAGACACACATCCGCCATTAAAGCAACTAACAGTGAGTAAAACAATGGAAATGTGTGTGAATAGAGTATTAGTGTAAGCGAGATTAGCGGCAACCACACTGGCGACGCTAACGGGCTATAAGCTAATAGCGGACAAGGGAAATCAAAATAGAACTAGTGATAACAAAACGCTCTGATTGTTTTTGTTGTAGAATAAGATAGGGGATATATTCACACGTTATAAAACTGAAAAAGGATGGTGTATAAAATTGAGTTTAAGATAAAAAAAGTAAGACGACAAAGGAATTAACTTGCGGAGGCTCAAACTCACACCACACGGCAGCAACAAACAGGAAGTGACGAAGTCAAGTGTTCAAGTTCAATGTTATTATGGCCAATTACTATGACTAACATTAACAATAGTAGGTAAGTAAGTATATTTTATTTATATAGCACATTTCAACATAGAAAAGCTATCCAATCATGCTTCCAATCATGATCAAACAATCATGCTTACACACACGTTATTTAGTTTTATTAACGTAACACACACACACCAATTATGTTGAAAAGTCAGTGTTGAATAAAAAGCTTTTTTTGTCATAATCCTTTGTTACATAATATTACATCTCACCCCAGTGGATATCATAATGTTACAACTCACCCCAGGGTATGTTACAACTAACCCAGACTATGGTGTGAATTGTAACATTTCACTCCTTGTGCAACTAAACCATGCATTTTCTGTTTGTGCTGTACACATGTCAGCTGCCATTTAATAGCAGACACTTATAACTACTTTGAATCACATTTTGATCGCACTGGCTTAAAAGAACTCCAAGATACAGACAAATCTCAAAAATGTTACAATCCATTTAGGAACAAGGCGAAAATACAATTGAAGAGTCATACTAATAATTAAAAACAAAAACACAGAAGCGACTCACTCTTTTGTCTTTCTCCAGATGTGCTGTAGTTTCTTCTATTCCAGCAGGAGCTACCTACAGCTACTCGTGTCGTGGGATGCAGGGACGTTACACTATTGTGAATATTCCTGGAACTTCAAAGACTCTTACTCTCTGTGAAGTGGGAGTCTATGTGATTTTTCCAGGTAATTCAGAGCTACTTAATAACCTAGTCTAAAGCCTTACCAGTATAATTTTACTTTTTTAAAGCTATTCCCTTTTCATTAAAGTAGTTTTAATATAGTTCTAGACGTAGTTCTAGTGGAGATCAGGTCCAAACATTTTAGATATACCCAGAAGGTGCTTGCTTATTATTTTGAATGGAAAGCACAATGCTCAATTTGGTGGAATTAGTCCCACCTTCTAAATAAAAGAGCCAATCGCTAACTTTTAAAGTCAATGCATGACTGCAGCTGCTGTTACTCCTGAGACAGGACTGCACATTCACGCTGGCTAGACCAGACTGGAAAAGAAGCCTTTATAACCCAATTTGAGCATAAGACAACATATACGGGACAACAGTTCATGTCAGATGTTGTTGCCAAATTGAAATAGGTTATTTAAATCATAGTGTGGCAGGCAATTCTTTTGCGATTTCACGAGTTGCCCATTCAGGTAGACAGGACTTGGTCTTAGATGCCTAAAATAGCTGCTCGGAGGTTCTGTAAATAAATATGGTAGCCGAGTGATTCCTTAAAAATGACTTTGTCAAGACTCGATCAGTTTAGAGAGATCACATTTGAAACACATTCAAAGAGTATAAAATAAGCTGACTAAAACCATTTCTCAACACTATGACATCTTATAGGTAATTTGGCAACAGGAAGAGCCATCACACAGTCATCAACCATCGGCACCTGGCTTGGTCAACAAGCTATTGATTTCAATCCAGGTTTCTTACAACCATCGTATTCGTGTTCCTCAACCACTGCTCAAACTAACCCATGGTGGAGGGTGGATCTGCGTTATATTTACAGAGTAAGTAGAGTTGTCATCACAAACAGACTAGACTGCTGTCCAGAACAAATAGACGGAGCAGAGATTCGCATCAGAAACTCTTTGGAGAACAACGGCAACAACAATCCCATGTGAGACCCTCTTTCTGCTGCTTAATATCCATGAAAATCCCTGAAAACATGTATGACGAAAGACTAGAAGTCTAAATTATGGTTTCTCCGTCTCTCTGTGATTTCTAGCATTCCAGCTGGTGTTTCCTCCACCTACACATGTAACAATATGGATGGTCGATATGTGAGTCTGTTCATTCCTGGAGATTCAAGGATGCTTACTCTGTGTGAGGTGGAGGTCTATGGAGAAGGTGGGATCAAGCAAGCAGATTTTGTGTTTTGGGAAACTATTAACAGCTTTATTTTTTTAATACAATGTATTGTTCAATAATGTTAAAGTTCAAGAGTTGCATGCTCTCAACAGTCAATAATTAATTACATAAAACACATTTGTGTTTGGCACTAAACCATGTCCATCCTTATTGAAAGTGAACCTGTATTTAATGTCTTTCTTTTTTTTTACATTGATTTTGAGGATCACTACACAATCTCTCATTGCATCATTTTAATCTTAAGTGACAGATGCATTTGCACAAAATTGCTGTAGATACAGTATTTTAGTTACAGTATCTTATTTGCATTTAGGATTTTCTTTTCCATTCTGTCCATGTATGTTCACTCTCATGTGCCCTTTTAGGTCCTGTACTGAAGAAAACCTTTGTGAAGATGAATCTGAAATCCAGTTCGAGTCTGTCTGAACCTGAAATGAGAGTCCAGCTCCTGTCACAGGTGAGAAAGGAAAACATTCTGAAATCAAATCACACTGATAGCAGTTTTAAGAGATCTGCTCGTTTTAGCTTCAGCCTGCTTTGGTGGAACGAGGGTTTTCTGACGTGATGCTGCAGTGGTCTCAACCACCCGAAAAGGAAGTGATGCAGAAGGAAGCTATGCCAAGTGAGTTTGCTCAAATAAACACTGGAAAACTGAAAAGGAATGTTAGTTAAATGTTGAGGATTTTTTAATTAAGATTATTTAAATGAAAATGCATATATTACATATGAATAGGAAAGTAACGTTTTTATGATGTAATGAACTGTTTTATTTGCAGCTCAATGTGCTATAAGAAAGAGATGATGATGATGATGGGGAAACCTAAACTCTATTCAGATCAGCTGTGATGTTCTTCTTTTAGGAGCTCGAATATTCTCCTGTCCTCAATGTTGATCACAATAAAGTTGTACATGAAAATTAAAAACTACTGATTCCTGAAACATGCAAACTGATTTCTGTAAAGCTGTGTTGAGCAACAACAACAGTTGCATTGACAAATTATAAATTATTACATGGTACACATTCAATTATATGAAATGATACGATCAGGAAGTCAAAATGTTTATTTTTCCATTAATTTAGCTTACCATAATATTTTAACCAATTTCAATTTAATTGTATGTTAAATGAGATTCAGCTAGACAATATTATATAAACTGAGGTCAAAGGATTTGTACACCCAATGATTGTATTTAAAAGTGAAATTAAATTCTGTCAGGACCACTATCGTCAAAATGATAGATACTTAGCATAAAGTTTGGTTTGGTTTGGCGGTATGGTTCTGTTCTGGGCAAAAACCTCCCTGCCCATCCATGCAGCCTGTCATGAATGAGCAGGGAGAGCAGCAATAATAACCCCCCCAACACAAACGATAGGCCAGAACCGCCCAAACCACAACCAATGGCATTCTGAAAGAAGCATATCCTTCTGGAATAACAGAGACTGGGGCAGCAGCAACTTACAGGAGAAGGCAGCGAAGGGGCGCTCTTCTTTAAAAGCAGCTGAGCAGCAAGCCCCTTACCGGAGGAGAGTAGCAGCGAAGGGGTGCTCTTTATAAGCAGCTAAGAAGAGCAGCAAGCCCCTTTAATGCAATACCTGAAAAAGATGCAGAAAACCCACTAGAATTGGCAGCCTAGTTTGCAGCAAATATAGCGTACTGCAGCCATAGAAGCGAGCAATGAACGGATCAGAGATCACAGATTCTACCTGGCCTAAAAGCTTCAGCATCCATTTAAAAAGTCTATAACAGCAGCATATAATAACTCAAATCAACTCATCAGTTTCTAGGTTGGCCATCTCCCATTGACATTTGTACTCGTGTGTTACGTGTCCTCAATCTGACAACCCGCGTGAGCATAGACAAAAATCCTTACCAATACACTAGATAGCTTTGCAACAAGCATGTTGCTTGCTTAAATCACAGCATGTTGCAGTAGTCAGGAACTTAAGGAAATAACATTCCCGATACTAGATGAGCCATAAGCAGCAAGCATAATTTCAAGAACAATCGGATGGCCTAAAACACAGCTTAAACATTAGCTTCTTGCTGCTGCAAGTTTACCCGGATACCAGTACTTGCAGTAACAACCAATAGCTTAAATCAACAAGCAGGTCTAGCAACAAACATTATACTGACACTAGATAAGCCTTAACAAGCAAGCAAAATCCCAATACCCTAATAGCTTTAAAGCAAAGACCTTCTGAAATAGCACAGACTGAGGCAGCATGCCCTTTAAGAGGAGAAGCAGTGAAGGGGTGCTCATCTTTAATAAGCAGCTGAGAAGAGCAGCATGCCCCTTTAATGCAGTACAGCATATGGTCAATACCCGAAGTTTAGGCAACAGCATGTTGCCCTATCCAGATAATCGTTAGCATTTAATAACACCTTTAGTAGCAAAATCTACATACTACAAGTTAAGTAACAAGCACATTACCTATACACTGTATAGCTTTAAACAACAGCATATCACAGACTTAAACACAGCTTACTGGAATTAATCATACACATAGGATGTGTTTAATGAAACAGCATCCTCAATACTAGATGAGCCTTAAGCAGCAAGCCTGCTTCATATCAGACAGTCTTAAACAGATTTAAAAACAAGTCTCAGCTGTGGTAAGTTTAAACGGTAACGTTAATGTTACCAGTGTGTCAAAATACAACCAACAAGCCTAAAGCAACAGCGTGCCTAGCAAACAAACATGTTACTGAACAACTAGCCTTAAACAACAAGCAATATTTGACAATAGCATATTTGCAAACATAGCATTAAACAATGAGAATGAAATAAAAAACTTAGCAGGAAATGTTGCTTAATAATATATTTATGGGGGAAGCATCACCCCAAGCTCAGCAAGTGAGGAACCAGAGGAAAACGACTGTAGTTACCTGTATTTTTTTATTTTTATTTATAAACGCGCTGCTTGTACTTGCTTAGAATAATTGGACTATATTTAAATCCCTTGTGTCCATTTGAGTGCTCAGTCGTAACCTTCCAATCACCACCAAAGTGTTTTTTTTTTTTATAAATTAACATAGCTTGATCTCCGCCAGTTGATCATGTTTAATCAACATGTTATTACCCTAATTTCTCATGCTCATATGCTCACATTACTCAGCGTGAGCACATATTCAAGTGGATCAGAAATTATGAATCTCTAATAAGTATTGAGTGGCAGTCCAGCAGGGGAAGCACACACTGCGGAAATACTTCGAATGACGGTCATTGATATTACATTCTTATATGTATAGAAGCCATTAGGAGCGATAAACGCGTGCTTCTGATGCAGCTGAAATCAACCGCACACTCACACAGCTAATGAAACATCAACCTTAGAAATAAACAACCGTAACATTGAGATTATGCCGCTGAATACAGCGAACCCCAGTTGAAACTCATACACGAGAATGCTTGTTTCATTTAAACTTGTTCTCATGGCCTTAACTATCGGCGTGTCCTCAGAGCGATTACATGCTCTAGATGCTCCAGCTGTATGAACACAGATGCGTAAATGCTGCTGCAAATATGCTTTTTTCAATTAGCAGACCAGGTAATATACACAGCGATATGGATTAAAACAGCATTCACTTATCTTAGATGTGGATTTCAGATGTTCTGAAACACGCTGCAATCCCCCCACCCCCCCCCCTCATCCCCGTGATTTGGCGGAAGCAAGACGATGTTTAATTGGCTACGGAGCAAGATGAAAAGCTGAACTGCGGAAAGAATACTGATAGAGGCTTACTATAGGAAGACGAGATAGATGTCGGTAGTCCTGGCTTGTATGAGTTGATTGTGATTTCAGATGAGAGAATCAGCTGATGCAAGCTTGACTCACGTGACCTGCCAGAACTAATGCTAAAGCTTAATTTCAAATAGATGGAATTTTTATTTTTATTGATTGATTGATTTTGTAAAAGCTAAAGGTGATGATGCCAGCAGTAAAGATTGAAAGTTAAAGCAATCTTTGTTACAGCGGGTAACTTCAGATGGCTTGGGTACACAATGCATTCTTTACACGCACATAATCCAATGTCGATTTCAATCTCTTCCGAATACTTTATTGAACATAATGAAAATTACTTATTTAAATACTTTTAGTAGTAATGATGATAATGATAGTGGGCATCTGATTTGACTTTGAGAGTGTGTGTGGTAAAAACGGTATAAGTTTCTTCCACCAAGCCTCCTAACTCTGTGAATGGAAGACCAGTTTAAAAGCCCTCTGTGCACATACTGCCCCCAACTGTGTACATACGCACACATGGACATAATAGATTTAAAGTGTGAATGGCTTGTTTCTTCACATCTGATGTTTCTAACCACATGGATGTCAGCAGAAGTTGCCTTGCAAAAACAACTAGAATACAACAAACAACAGATACTTCCTTCAACCTTCAAAAAACAATGTGTAAAGAAATACTCTTAAAAAAAGATACGTTGTGTGGTTTTCTGAGAATCTTAAGTTGTATTTATTTGGATAATTTGCATTATGGTGTTATTTGTTTTTTTTCCCCTTCAGTCAGTGTTAAGAGAGTTTGCAAAACAAATGATGCTGTCCTGGGTTTATCTACATGTGTTATATAACAAAGTTTTCTCAATCAAGTTGCATTTCTTGTGCATTACTCCATCCTGAATAAACACATTTGTGAGATACTAGATTAAAAGTAACCACTTGCAAAATTACTTTTTCTGTACAGTAATTCTGCATTGACAAATATCATCATGTGTAGAGAAGAAACTATCTTTGTTCATTATGTAAATTGTGTAAATTATATGGCATTATAGAAGCATGCAAAAAGCTTATTTTTTCAGTTAAATCGTCAAAGGGAACATAGCGATGACTTTACATAAAATAAATGAAAATAAAATAAAAAGATTATAATCACAACAATAAAACAAGGAATTTAAAACTTTGAAAATGATTTAAAAATTGATTTAAGAGGTTTAAAATGAATTTAAAACAGTTAAGAATAGAAAATGATTATACATCAAATATAGTGCAATCAGTTCGGACGTAGCACAGAGTCTGGATTTAAATGTGGATAATGTTTTAGCACATCTGATCTCTTTTGGAAGCTGATTCCAACTGCGGGCGGCATAATAAATAAAAGCGGACTCCCCTTGTTTTGTGTGAACCCTTGGTATTTTGGTATTTCTAACTGACTCGATCCTAAATGATCTGAGTGGTCTGTTAGGTTTAAATTCAGTGAACATATCTGCTATGTATATAGGTCCTAGGCCATTGAGTGATTTAAAAACGAGTAAAAGAACTTTAAAATCAATCCTAAATATAACCGGAAGCCAGTGTAAGGACCTGAGGACTGGTGTGATATGCTCAGATTGTCTGGTTTAGCCGAATCCTGGCAGCAGCGTTCGGATGAGCTGCAGCATCTAATGGGTCTTATTTGAAGGACGGTGGGCGAATTACAATAGTCCACCCTGCTGGTGTAAAGCGCCATTCCTTTTCTTATGAACAAGTTTCTCCAAGTCTTAACTGGAAACAAAATATCTAGTTCTTGCAATGTTTTTTAGATGATAGTTTGCTGATTTAGTTACTGCTTTGACATGGCTAATGAAACTAAGGTCTGTCTCCAGAATCACACCAAGATTCCGGACTTGATTTTTAGTTGTTAGACCCCAAGAGTCAAGGTATGCATTCACCTTGAACTTCATCTTTGTTTCCAAATGCAATGACTTCAGATTTTTCCTTGTTTAACTGAAGAAAGTCCTGGCACATCCAACTGTTAATTTCATCAATGCAGTGGCAGAGGGAGTCAATGGGGCTGTAGTCTTTTGGCGATAAGGCTAAGTAAATCTGGGTGGCATCAGCATAGCTGTGATAGGCAATTCGGTTCTTTCTCATCTTATATATCATTTTAGAGTGTGATTCCGTTGGTAATTTGGCGTTTAAGACGCACGGGTTAGATAACACGTCCTTTCATGTATCTTTATAATAACATATTTTTTCAAACATCGAATCATTACATCCTTTTTCATTTTTGAAACCCGGAAGACAATCATTGACACCCTTAACAAGGAGGGTAAGCCACAAACACTCATTCCCAAAGAAGCTGGCTGTTCACAGAGTAATGTATCCAAGCATGTTAACAGAAAGTTTTGTGGAAGGAAAAAAAAACACCCAAAAGTGTGGAAGAAAAAGTTGCACAACCAACCGAGAGAACTGCAGCCGTATGAGGATTGTCAAGCAAAATCGATTCAAGAATTTGAGGTGAACTTCACAAGGAATGGACTGAGAATGGGGTCAAGGCATCAAGAGCCACCAACACAGACGTGTCAAGGAATTTGGCTACAGTGGTCGTATTCCTCTTGTTAAGCCACTCCTGAACTACAGACAATGTCAGAGGTGTCTTACCTGAGCTAAGGAGAAGAAGAATGGACTGTTGCCCAGTGGTCCAAGTCCTCTTTTCAGATGAGAGCAAGTTTTGTGTTTCATTTGGAAACCAAGGTTCTAGATTCTGGAGGAAGGGTGGAGAAGCTCATATCCCAAGTTGCTTGAAGTCCAGTGTTAAGTTTCTGTGATGATTTGGGGTGCAATGTCTTCTGATGGTGTTGGTCCATTGTGTTTTTTGAAACCAACGTCACTGCACCCGTTTACCAAGAAATTTGGAGCACTTCATGCTTCCTTCCGCAGACCAGCTTTTTGAAGATGCTGATTTAAATTTTCCAGCAGGATTTGGCACATGCCCACACTGCCAAAAGCACCAAAAATTGGTTAAATGACCATGGTGTTGGTGTGCATTACTGGCCAGCAAACTCACCAGACCTGAACACCACAGAGAATATATGGGGTATTGTCAAGAAGAAAATGAAAAACAAGAGACCAAAAAAATGCAGATACGCTGAAGGCCACTGTCAAAGAAACCTGGCTTCCATACCACCTCAGCAGTGCCACAAAATGATCACCTCCATGCCACGCCGAATTGAGGCGGTAATTAAAGCAAAAGGAGCCCCTACCAAAGTATTGAGTACATGTACAGTAAATTAACATACTTTCCACAAGGCCAACAATTCACTAAAAATGTTTTTTTTATGGGTCTTATGAAGTATTATAATTTGTTTAGATAGTGAATTGGTGTTTTTTTGTTAAATGTGAGCAAAAATCACCACAATTAAAAGACCAAAGACTTAAACTACTTCAGTCTAAGTGCATTTATTTTATTTAATACACGAGTTTCACAATTTGAGGTGAATTACTGAAATAAATGAACTTTTCCACGCCATTCTAATTTATTGAGACGCACCTGTATTGGATTTACTGGGGTTGTTTCCAGAGTTGGTCACTAGAGGGGGCTGTTACCTGTAAAGAAGTTGATGTGTTGGAATCTTCAGTAAACAAGTGAGAGGGCACTGGAGTGGAAGTGTAAAAGCGTGTTGGTGTGATTAATTCAATTAAGGCAGAGATGTACCAACCCCGTCTTCTGAATTGTTATTCAAAATGAGCAAGTCTACGAGGACAGGCGGTAAGCAACAGACTCAAGAACAACATGCGCAGGCCTGTCTAGAAAGCAGCAAAATGGCAGATAAAGAGTCCGTATCTGCGCAGCTCACAATCGAGTCTCTAGTTAAGGAGCTCGGAAAATTCAGAAAAGACATGACTGGAGAGTTCATTGTACTTTTAAATAGTTCTCTGGAACCAATCAAATCAATTGGCGCAACCCTGATAACACAGGCAGCGACCATCAGCTAAATGGAATCGGGTCTCTCAGATCATAGCGACCGAATAACTCAGCTCGAGCAAGATGTAAACGCTCTTCAATCAAAACTCACAGTCATGGAAAAGGAAAAAACTGATGTTTAAAGCTAACGTAGAAGACCTGGTTTCTTGCTCAAAGCCCCATAACATATGAGTGGTAGGCCTACCCAAGGGCATTGAGGGAAAGAGAGCAAGGGAGTTCATGACCAACCTGCTGTCTGAACTTCTTGGCAACGGCCTTGTAGAGCCATCTGAGCTGGATCGCGCCCACCGTAGTCTGAGGCCCAAACCTCGTACAGACGAAGCTCCACGTCCACTGATCATTAGATTCGGATTTAGACATTGTCAAGGAAACTGTCATGAGGTGGGCTAAATCTCACAAGGTCATTTCTTACAAGGGTCACCAAATCAAGATGTACGAGGACTTCAGTACAGAGCTGGCGAAGAAACGCGCGGCTTTCAACAAGATTAAGAGCCTACTTTACAAGCAAGGAGCTAGCTTCCGAATGCTATACCATGCTCGCCTCCGAGTGAGTTGTAACGGTGTGGAATGGATCGTCGATTCCCCTGAGGCAGCGGAGTCATTCTATCGCCAGAACTTTCCTAGTTAAGTCCTGGACAAACACTGTGGACTAATACACATTTCCGAAACGGGATCGTTGAATTCAACAGGTACAAGCTACTGTAAATAGTTTAAAGACAGTATGTAGTTCTCATTTTACTTATAATTTAGCTTAAAGGAAAATTGGACTGTTTCACTACGAGTGCCTTAGCTTTATTTTGATATTACTCATACATCCCCAAATTATATAGATTTTGTGCTGCACGTTATTGAAACTATTCTGTTTATGATTATAAAAGCCTACGCCACCTGGTCCTTGTTGGCAGTACCGTCTTGTGACAGGTCGTTTACATACTAATTTACCAAATTTAAATGTAACTTTTTTTTTTACTTTTCTTTGTACATAACTAAGCCTTGGCAGCTGTTTTTGGGTGTATATTCAAGTTTTAGGAGTTGACAGGTATGTGGTTAATCAGTTGTGTGAATGTTCTGGCTTCTCGTCATGTTCAAAAAGATGAGCATCAGAGTTGTGAGTATAGGTTTGAACCCCCCCTCCCCCCCTCTTTTTTTTCTTTTTTCTCTCTTCTCTTTTCTTTCCACACTTATCCGATTCATGTGTCTCAGACTTTTTTCTTTTTATTTTATCTTTACAACAACATAAATGATCAGTTCTAAAGTGAACACAGAGGGGCTGGCTGGTCATACTGTCAAATTTGTTACCTGGAATGTGCGGGTTAGCGTGGGGTAAATTCAAATGATCACGAGTGTTCCCTTCATGGGACTTCCGACCTGCATCCCTATAGGGGTCGCTATGGGGGAAAGCACTGTCGTGACCCGTGTCTGACGATACATTGAAAAAAAAAAAACCCAACTCGTTGGGCCGGCTACAGCAATGACAGTCACACACCGCTGCTGAGGCACGGAGGAGGATGAGCTCGTGGGGATCTCAGGTGGACATGGCCGATGAGTTTAAAGAGGGGCTTTCCCTCTCGCACTCATCGGTGGCGGGCAAGAGACAGCCGCCGGAGGATGATGTTCTCTCTTTAACATCATCTGATCCAGGGACCAGTGCTCTGCTGGGTTCAGCCCAGGAAGAGCAGGAGATGTCTGAGAATGGCGAAGAAGCTGAGGCTGAGCCTTCCCAATCCTCCTGCCCTGCATATGCGACTCGTAGAGGTTATGGATCGCGCCACGGTGAGGCTTTACTTGACATGAAGCGGGCAAAGAAAGTGACGTTGCAAGGTCATCTCAATGAACGTTGTCTTTCTGGCCATAGCCCTCCAGCTCATGTGAGCCTTCCTTTCTTCCTGTTTTTCCATGTAAAGATTTAGAAGGAATGGAAGAGGCCGTTTTTCTCACGCATCCATCGGTTTCAGCATAGCAGTTATGCGAACATCAAGGCGATGCGCGAAAACGGCTATGAGAGAATGCCCCCTGTAGAAGAGACACTAGCCAGCTATCTCTCTAGGGGGGAGAGACATCATCTCTCAAAACTCCATCCTTGCCATCCGTGCCCCTTCAAGCTATCTAAATTGAATGGCAGGGCATACGCAGCAGCAGGTCAGGCGGTTGCTTCGCTGCACACGATGGCGGTACTCCAGGCATACCAGGCTGATCTGCTAAAAGACCTGGATAAAGGCAAGGGCCTTTCTCCTGATGAGATGGCTGAGTTACGCCGCACCACGGATCTTGCTCTCCGTTCTACTAAACAGGCTACCTCTGCCATGGGCAGATCTATGGCATCGATGGTAGTAACGGAGAGGCAGCTGTGGGTAAACCTGGCAGACATCGGGAAGAAAGAAAGGGGCTTTCTTCTCGATGCCCCGGTTTCGCCCTCTAAACGTTTTGGTACCTCCGTTGAGACGGTGGTCGAAAAGTTCAGGGAGGCGAAGGTGCGCTCAGCAGCCTTCAAAACCTTAATTCCACGAAGGTCCAGGTCTCAGCCCGAACAACCCAGGGGTCCTAGTCCGTCTCGGTTTGAGGATCAGAGACGAGCACAGCAGGCTAGTGTCGCAACTCGCGCTCCTCCCCCGCCTGCGGGTAGGGGTAAGAGGAATTGTGGGTCAAAGGGAGGTAGGCAAGACCTGAGGGATGTGATCCAGACAAGGCGTCAGCGCTTTCGTCCGGATCAGAGTATCCACTCTTTCCCTCAGGGGGTGTATCATCTACCCTTTTTCTTCCCCTTCCTAATTCCCCTGTAACCACCATATCTCCACCTGACCGAGGTTAGTTGGAAGCTTCCTGCATAACAGTCTCCTACTGGACCTATGATGTTTTTGGTTGGTTCTATGGCTAAATCATAGTGACCACCTTACTGATGGTTCGGTCTAGAGGCTTCTCCGGACAGAGCTCCAACGCGGGAGCCGTGGTGGGTGAGTAAGATCCATGTCTAATATATGTATATATAAATATATACATGTGTGTATCTAATGAGATGGTGGTTGTGTTTCCCGAGGAGGCCCCTCTGCTGGGTTCAGAAACCGGGTGCTCGACTTGCAGTGTTTATTTCACTCGTCGATATATGTCCAGATGGTAAGAAAAGCCGGGTTTCGGCTTCATACTTCCTGGATCATGTGGCCATAACACAGGCTTCTGTGGGAGTTTTTTGTGATTATCAGGCCCCCGGCGCGTCACTTCAGAAATTTCCTGGACGTCCGGGCTGGGGATACGCTTTCATGCTACCCTTACTGGTCTACCATATCTGGGTCGCCTTGAGGGGCTTCCCAATCACCAGGATATCCCCTCTTTCTGAGGCATCGAGCGGGAGGTATAGGTGGCATTACGAGAACCTTCCTGTGTAAATGCTGTCTCGGGCAGTGCTCCCCTCACCTTTGAGGTTTGTATTTGAGCTTGCCTCTCCTGTTTGGCCCAGTACTTCTGGGTATCTGTAAACAGATGCTTGGAAAACTCTAAAATCCAAATACTATGGTAAGTGCACACGTTAAACTTTGCACACTTTTCTACAAATCCACACAAGTGGTAAGTGTGCACATTATGCTTAGCCCACTTTTCTAAAATCCACATAGCAGGTAAGTGCGCACGTTATGCTTTGCCCACTTTCTAAAATCAACATAGCTGGTAAGTGTGCACGTTATACTTTGCACACTTTTCTAAAATCCTGTATGGTAAGGGTTACGCGTTTTTGATCTCGTTCCCTTTCTCTGAGTTGGTTAGACCCCAGTACCTTGGGCTCCACTCAACTAGTGTGTCTCTGTCGACACACTCTGGAAGCATCGCTCCCCTCACCATTGAGGGTTATTATAAGCATGGTGCTTTCTTTCGAGTGTTTAATTCTCTCTGAGGAGATGGATTCCTCGCTCCATGGGCTGTCCTAGTGGTAGTATTGAGCAGTGCTCCCCTTTACCAAAGGGTTACCTATGAGCACGCTACTCCTTCTGAATTCAGAGTTCTCCTCTCACATGAGAATTTGAGTTCTCTGTTTCTCCAGAGCACCAGGAACCAGCAGCATCAGGTGAATTAGGCCCTTCCTCTGCCTCCCTGATGCGCTGAGTGTTTGGCTAGCTTGCAGTATGCTTACCCTTCTGATTTTACAATCATGCTGCAGGTCGAGCCCCCTCTCGTTGAGAGCTGAGTTTGTGCTCCCTCAGCCAAGGTAAACTACTGCTAGCCGTCAGCATTGGAACATGTGTAGGCATTGGATCATGCTGTAGGTCGAGCCCCCTTCTTGACTGAGAATTAGGTGTGTTGCTCCCAAAGCTAAGTAAATTATTGCTAACTGTTCCAGCATTGGAACATGCTGCAGGTCGAGCCCCCTTCTCGAAATGAGAACTGGGTGTGTTGCTCCCTCAGCTAAGTAAATTATTGTTAGCTGTTCCACCATTGGAACATTCTGTAGGTCGAGCTCCCTCTCGATTGAAAGCTGGATGTTTGCTCCCTCAGCTACAGATTTACTGCTAGCCACTCCAGCATTATAGCCGTAGATTGACTTGATGACTTCTCAAGACATAGCGTTTTGGGGATGCGCTATTTCCATCTATGGGCTGCTCTTACAGAGTGACACGAGAACCCCTTAGAACAGTATTGTTAAAATCCATGTTATGGTAAGTGTGAACGTGAACGCTTTGTACACTTTCTAAAATCCACACAGTGGTAAGTGTGCACGTTATACTTTGCACACTTTCTAAAATCCACATAAGTGGTAAGTGTGCACGTTATGCTTTGCCCACTTTTCTAAAATCCTGTATGGTAAGAGCTACGCGCAAAGACTTCGTGCTCTTTATGAGTGGTTTAAAACCCCGGTTCCGCCTTGGGAACCACTCCTCCTATGTATCCTTTTGGAGAGTTGTTACTAGGGGTCTGTTGAGACAGTTCCTTCGGCACATACAAAGAGAAACGTGCGGTATCCCCTTTGTGACAGGCCAAGACTAGTATGATTCTAGGCTCTTGGTCGTATTCCCTTAAAGGAATCTATTCCTGATTCCAAGCCTTAAGCTCTACCCTGGGCCCAGGAGTCTGGCCCTAACAGATAAGTGTTTTGGGGTATGTAGCTTAGGCCTTTGGCCGTAGGGAATAACGTAACTGACAGCCGTCTAACGTCCCAGGGGCAAATCCCATAGCAATATGGTAGAGTTGGTACATAGTGCACGCCATGGTTCTGGCTTGCACTCCCCTCAGCATGGTGGCGTGGGTATATCGTTCCCCATAGCGACCCCTAGAGGACGCAGTTTGAAGTTCCCATGAAAGGGAACGTCTCAGGTTACTTATGTGACCATGGTTCCCTGAGTAGAGAATGAGACACTGTGTCCTCTAGGTTTCTTGCCATGCTGCGGACGCAAGCTTCAGACGAAGAAGTGAATGATGTGTGCTCCCGGCACCTTTTTATACTATAGTCGCACCAGTAGTGACGTCATGGCTGTCGCCGGCCAACGAGTTGGTGTTTTTTCAATGTATGCTTCAGACACGGGTCACGACGAGGCGTTCCCTCATAGTGACCCCTAGAGGACGCAGTGTCTTGCTCCCTACTCAGGGAACCATGGTTACATAAGTAACCGGAGATGTTTTTGCACTTAAAGAGCCTGTCTACTGATATTGGTTTTCTACAGGAGACTCATCTCAGAATTAGTGACCAGGTTAGACTACGCAAGCCATGGATTGGTCAAGTTTTTCATTCAAATTTTAATAGTAAATCTAGAGGCACTGCTATCGTAATACACAAACGGATAAAGTTTGTCCCACACAATGTATTTTCCGATCCTGATGTGTGCTACGTAATAGTATCTGAAATTCTGTACCAAACACCTGTCATATTAGCTAGCGTGTATGCCCCTAATTATGATAACCCTGCTTTTATGACTACACACTTCTCCCACCTTCCAAATTTGGACACTCACCGTTTTATTTTAGGCGGGGATCTTAATTGCACAGTCAACCCAAATTTAGACCGCTCACAACCCAAGTCATCAGCTCCTACGTCAATGTCCTTCTCATCTCTAATGGATCAATTGGGATGTGTAGACCCCTGGCGCTTCCTAAATCCAACTGCAAAAGATTTTTATTTCTTTTCGAATGTCCATCATGTTTATTTGCGTATTGATTATTTTTTTATAGACAAAGCTCTATTATCTCTAGTTAAGTCCACAGAATATTCAGCGATAATGATCTCAGACCATGCCCCACACATTTTAGACCTTTCGTTCCCCCAAAACTTATGTAGACATGCTGGAGGCTGGAAGCTTAATACTGGGTTGTTGACTGATAAAGAATTTTGTGATTATATCTCTAGAAGCATTGCTTTATTTCTGGAAACCAACAAATCAGAATCGGTTTCGCCATCACTTCTATGGGAAACATTTAAAGCTTTTATACGTGGAAGGATTATTTATTTTAATGCATATTGGATTAAAGCTAGGAAATTAAAAATGCAGGAACTCATTGACAAAATTTTAGAAGTAGATAGGTTAAATGCCAGGTCACCAAACCCTGTTCTGGAGACACAGCGGCTAAAACTACAAACTGAATTTGACTTACTGACAACAAACAAGGCAGAGTTTCTGATAAAACGCACAAGAGCAACCTATTATGAGCATGGAGATGGAGCTGGCTGTCTTCTAGCATCTCAGCTCAGACACCAGACTGCTTCCCAGTTAATCTCACAGGTGTATGACTCCTCAAATAACCTTATTACAGATCCGGTTAAAATAAACTCAGAGTTTAGTTATTTTTATTCTAATCTTTACAAGTCAGAAGCCAGCTTGGACATGGCTGCTATTCTGTCTTTCCTTTCTCAATTAGAAATACCTAAGATAAGCCCAGATATAGTCAGTAGCCTAGATCAGCCTCTTTGCTTGGAGGAGATAGCCTCCTGCATCTTAACCATGAAAAACAACAAAGCTCCTGGCCCTGACGGCTTCCCTGCAGAATTAAAAAAAAAAATTTCCACTCAGTTATCCCCCTTATTATTAGAATTATACAATCATTCCTTAGATCAAGGCTTCTTATTGTCATCTTTAAACCAAGCTTTGATTTCCTTAATATTAAAGAAAGACAAAGACGCAATAATTTGTGGCAGCTACAGACCTGTTAGCCTATTTAATAATGCTGTTAAAGTACTAGCTAAAGTACTGGCAAAACGGTTAGAGACTCATCTTCCATCCATTATATCAGATGATCAAACTGGCTTTATACTGGGTCGTCAGTTGTCATCCAATATATGTAGACTTCTGAATGTAGTCCTTACTCCATCCGGGACATCAAGCCCAGAAATGGTTATCTCGCTAGACGCGGAGAAGGCTTTTGACCGGGTGGAGTGGGATTATTTATTTGTGGTTTTACAAAAATTTGGTTTTGGATCTAAACTAATCTCATGTATTAGTTTACTGTATCCCACTCTCTCAGCTTGTGTGAAAACAAACTCTGAAACGTCCCCTTATTTCTCTCTTTCTCATGGCACCCGTTAGGGTTGCCCCCTTTCTCCTCTCCTGTTTGCTTTGGCTTTAGAGCCTCTCTCTATAGCGTTAAAATCATCTTCAGTATTTTCAGGTATTCTCAGAGGAGGAAGAGAACATCGTGTCTCATTATATGCAGATGATCTTCTGCTATATGTTTTAGACCCTCTTAACTGCATAGATAACATAATGCATCTGTTGAATGAGTTTGGCTCTATTTCAGGATATAAGCTGAACTTTGCTAAAAGTGAGTGTTTTCCCACTCAATCCAAAACAGATTCCTCCGGCTATGCTCCCTTTTCGCATATCTTTTACAAGCTTCCATTACTTAGGGGTTTATATTTCAAACTCATTGAAGTCATTGCACAAAGAAAATATTATAAAATTAATGGGTCGCATTAAAATAGATCTTCAGCGGTGGAGCAGTCTTCCACTATCATTAGTAGGTAGGATTGAATCAATTGAAATGAATATCTTTCCACGAATACTATTTCTATTTCAGACTGTTCCCATTTTTCTCCCCAAATCTTTTTTAAATCATTTGACGTCACTATATCCACATATATTTGGGCTGGTAACCCTCCACGTGTACATGTGTAAGAAAGTGACGTTTTTATGATGTTTTATTTGCAGCTCAGTGTGCTATAAGAAAGAGATGATGACGATGATGTGAAAACCTAAACTCTCTTCAGATCAGCTTTGATGTTCTTCATTTACGAGCTCGAATATTATCCTGTCCTCAATGTTGATCACAATAAAGTTGTATATTAAAATTTAAACTTCTGGTTCCTGAAACTGAATTTTGAGACATGCAAACTGATTTATGTAAAGCTGTGTAGGGTATAAGAGTGAACATGAGACAATTTAAGATTCGATCAGAACATTGAAACATGAGGAGCCGAATTACACAAAGAGGCCAAGACACCGTAAAGCTATCCAAGATTACCCTGGCGAAAAAGAGTATGAAGGCAAGTTCCACAACTAGCAGCTTTGAGCAGCCCACAGCATTAAAACAAAAGAACACATTGATAATCCCAACACAGAAAGGAGATTGTCAAATTTGGGGCAAGTAACTAAGATTAATGGTCAAAGACACAGCATATCATGACCATCACAAGAGGAAAATCATTAGTAGAAACTGCGGTGGGTGGTTTCCCCCACCTAGAAGACAAAGACCAAACTGAGATTCCTTATGAAACCTTTTAACCTCTGGTCTTCACAGAACATGTCCTTATGTTCACAGAATAGCACATAAACTGTCTTTTACAGATGTAGATGCACCAAAATGAACTCAAAAGGACTTATAAATGGATATCAGTCCATTGCTTAACTCCATATCATGTATGTAACCCACACATTTGACTATCATTTTCTAATCACTCATTGTGTCTTTTTAATAACTATTGAACAGCTTAAGGGTTCATATTCATGTGTAGGATGTATGAGTTAGAAAATGTATGCTTTAAACGTTTCTATCAATCAATACTTTGTAAAATATATTATATTCTGGTTATAGAAATCATGTCCAAATTTATACTCTGCAAGAGCGGGAAAACTCAAACCATGTGACTGATGAGATAACATTTTGATTTATGAATTGGGAGGAGAAACATACAAAGACAATATCTAATTGGTCAAGACACCATTTGGGATGAGTCCAACAGCCGAGTTTAAACTCGGACACTCAATATGCTTCTAGTTTTTTTTTTAGTCATCACTTTTAGCCAATGCTTTTTAGTCATGCTTTTAGTCACAGCTTTTAGCTATGCTTTTAGCCATGCTTTTTGCCCGTGAATTCGTCGAGAGCTCTTCCAGCGTGCTTCGGCCTGCACGCCCACTGATACTTACCACGATGAGAAGAAACACCATCTAGTCTCGACTTCTATTTTCTTTTAATTGATTTGATTTTCCGTTGAGAGTTGTGTGTTCTGAGTTTTAAGTTTCCTTTCTCCGAGTTCACCGCGAGTCAGTGACCGCCTCTCAAAACTCAACCAGCCACAACTCCGCATCTTCAGCCAAAAAGCCCCAACCACTGGCCTTTCCCAAGACTTCACTACGAAGGACCTCTGAACTTCCAGCCAATCAGCAACCTTTTCTGCAACTGAAGACAACAAAGGGAATCCCTTACACAGGCAACGCAAGTACCTCCAGATTCTAGCTGAACTGGTGCATTTAATTTAAATTTTAACCTCATTGAGAACTCATTTCGAGGGTTAATTAAGTGATTGATGGTTGGTCAGATCTATGCAATTGCACATATTGCTGTAAACCTGGGATTTCACATTTTTGTTAGGATATCAGACCGAATCAGACAATCTAAGAATTGGTCAAAACCGAGTTGAGGCACGAGGAGTCACAAAAATTCCACAGAGGCCCAAGAAAACAGGATGTCATAAATCAGACCCCAGCCTCTCTGAAGCAAGCATAAACCTAAGACCCTGTCACAGAACAGTTTCAACATTAACACAAAAGAACACATTGACAAGTCCAAGGAGATTGTCAAATTTTGGGGCAAGTTATCAAGAATAATGGTCAAAAGAGATGACCGCATGACTATCACACGATAGTAACTACAGTCACAAGCACCTCGTAAATTGACTTCCCCCACTTCAAGACAAAGAACAGACTGTCGGAAATTCCTTACAGACATTTTAATCTCTGGTCTTCATACATTCACAGAATGGCACGGAACTGCCTTTCCATGCACCTAAATGACCCTAAAATGACTTGTGAGCAACTAATCATTTCTATACATAACTCCATATCATGTATGTAACCCAATGTTTAACCATCATGTCTTAATTATTTGTGTATGTATTGTTAATAACTATTGAAGAGCTTAAGGGGTAATATTCATGCTTGGTATGTGTGAGTTAGAATTTTCATGCTTGAAACGTTTCTCAATTCTTGGTCAAATGTATCATATACTCATTATAGAAATCATGTCCAAAATCATAATCTACCAGAGCGGGAAAAACGCAGGTAATGTGAATGATGAGATAACAGTTGATATATGAATGGGGAGGAGGAATATACAACGCCCCGGGCAAACACGACATCTAATTGGTCAAAACACCAATTGGGGTGTGTTAAACAGCCTGGTTTAAAATACTCAGGACACCATCAAACTTAGCTTTTTGGTCTTTTGCCTTTTGCCTTTTTGCGGGTCTGACTTTTGTGTCTAGCTTTTAGCCATGCGGCTTTTAGCTTTTCACTCCTAGTCATGCTTCTTTAGTTTGAGCGTGCTCTGGCTTACACGCCAGCTCCTCCAAAACCATGAGGAGAAACGCCACCTGGTCTCGTCAAACTTTACATCTATTTCTATTTCTTTAGTTTGTTTTATTTTCCGTTGAGAGTTTCGTGTTCTGAGTTAAGCCGAATGCCGCATCTTCCAGAAGAGTGCTGTCTAATCTTCAACTGCAGACCACAGCTCCGCGTCGCCAGCCAACGACCAATCACTGGCTTCCCAAGACTGAACCTCCAGCCAATCAGCAACCTCGGGAAACCCCTTTCAGCAACCAGACAAGAAAGGGAACCCCGCAACACAGAAAGCAAGTACCTCCAGATTCTAAACTGAACTGGTGCAGTTAATCTAAATTTTAACCTCATTGAGGAACTCAGTGCGAGGGTTAATTAAGTGATTGATGGTTGTTCAGATCTATACAATGGCACATATTGCTGTAAACTTGGGAATTCACATTTTCATTCTCTTTAATTATTTCCTCTCTCTCTCTTTCTGAAAACTTGTGTGAATGCGTGTGTTCATGTGTTAGATTAGTTTATATGTCTTAGATTTATCCAATAAAGCCTTATTTATATGGAAAAGAGAAGTATCTTGTGTTTTGTGCTCACAAGTTAATGTCTTAAACTGCCGATCTTGTTACATATGCTAATTAATAGTGTTTTCACTATATTTTGGATATAGATATCCATTGCAGAATTGCTGTCATACGGCTCGTTCACTGAATCGCTGGCCGTCTCAGTGATCTGCCGTAAAACAGTGATTCTGTCCTAATTCCCTTACATATTAATGGTGGAGTTCCCTTTAAAATCTTAAATGATTCCCTTTGAGCTAAATTATTGACCTGTTTCCCTTACATTTTCATTCTCTTAAACTCATTCTTTCCTCACTTTCTCTCTTCCTGCAACTTGTGTGAATTTGTGAGTGCGTGTGTTTGTGTTTGTGTTAGATTAGTTCTTATTGTCTTAGATTTATCCAATAAAGCCTTATTCATATTGTAAAGAGAAGTATCTTGTGTTTTGTGCTTACAAATTAATGTCTTAAACTGCCGATCTTGTTACTGTGCTAACAAATAGTGTTTTCACTATACTTTGGATATTGATATCCATTTCAGAATTGATGTTATACGGCTCGTTCAATGAATCGCTGGCCGTCTCAGTGATCAGCCGTAAAACAGTGATTCTGTCCAAATTCTCTATAAAATCATAAATTATTCCCTTTGAGCTAAATTGACTTGTTTCCCTTACAGCTGTGTTGAGCAACAACAACAGTTTCATTGACAACAGTTTTATTATTAATACAAAAATATTGCATGGTAGATTTAAAGTCTGAAATAGCTTGTTTCTTCACATCTGATGTTTCTAACCACATGGATGTCAGTAGAAGTTTCCTTGCAAAAACAACCATTTGCTTTTCAGTTAACAGATATTTTCTTCAACCTTCAAACTCAAAAAACATAAAGCAAGGTGTAAACAAATACTCTCAAAAAAGATCTGTTGTTGGTTTTTGAGAATTTAGATCTTGTATGGTTTTCTGGGAATAGTAAGTTGTATTTATTTTGATAATTTGCATTATTGTGTTATTTGTTTTTCCCTTCAGGCAGTGTTAAGATAGTTTGCAAAACAAATGATGCTGTCCTGGGTTTATCTACATTTGTTATATTACAAAGTTTTCTCAAGCAAGTTGCATTTCTTGTGCATTTCTCCATCCTGAATAAACACATTCGTGAGATACTAGATTAAAAGTAACCACTAGCAAAATTATTTTTCTGTACTGTAATCCTGCATTGACAAATATCATCATGTATGCAGAAGAAACGTCTCAGGTTACGTATGTAACCCTAGTTCCTCGAGGGAACGAGACGCTGCGTCGAAAACGCTAGGGGAACGCCTTCTCTGAAACCCACACTCTGAATCACATGTGAAATCAGTCCAATAGCTGAAAGGGATGTCACGGCGGATGACGTTCATGACCCGGAGCTATAAAAGACAGTGCGGCGGAGCCCCGCGTAAGCTTCGAGGAATGAAGCACGCGCCGGAGGGACGCCGGAAAAGGAAGTATGGCCCTGGGACGCAGCGTCTCGTTCCCTCGAGGAACTAGGGTTACATACGTAACCTGAGACGTTCCTCTTCAGGAACTCGAGCTGCGTCGACAAACGCTAGGGGAACGAGAATGCCCACGCCGCCAGACTTCCAATTCCCTGCCTAGTGTGGAAGACTGCACAACTAGGGCGAGAGAACGGAAGAGATGGGAGTGGCTCGCATGTCTAGCTCATAAAACCTAACAAAGGTAAGGGGTGTGGACCAACCCACCGCGTTGCAGATGTCCTGCAATGGAACACCCCTGATAGGGAAGGCATCCTGTAGAGGCCGCCACACTTCGGTAGAGTGAGCCTTGACCCCTAGAGGCGAAGGGAGATCAGAGGACTCGTAACATAAGGAGATGGCATCCACTATCCACCGACTGAGGGTCTGCTTAGTTGCTGGAAGACCTCTCTTAGGAGGACCGTAGCACACAAGCAACTGGTCCGCCCTCCTCCACAGGGCAGCTCTGTGGACGTATGCATCCAGTGCTCGCACTGGACACATACAGTTAAGCTTCTGCTGGTCTGGTTCCCTGAAGGGAGGAGGACTGAAGGCCTGAAGTACAATGGGCTGTGGTGCTGAAGAGGTGACTTTCGGGACATACCCCACCCGAGGGTACAGAAATACTTTGGCCAGACCGGGCGCAAAGTCAAGATAGGAAGGGGCCACTGAGAGGGCCTGTAAATCCCCAACTCTCTGGAGAGAAGATATCGCCAGAAGAAAGGTAGTCTTAATAGTGAGATGGCGATCGGAGATCTCCTCGATAGGCTCGAAGGGAGGCTTACAGAGAGCCTCTAGCACCACTGCTAGGTCCAAAGAAGGGACCACGAGATCGTACGGAGGCCTCAGCATCCGCGCACGCGGAGGAAGTGTAAACCAGGGGGGGTGCCTCCCACTGAAAAAGCCACCAAGAGGGGAGTGGTAGGCGCAATGGCCGCAAGTCGACCTTCAGGTGGAGCTGGGTTCCCCTGTAGAAAACCGGGCTGCAGGAACTCCAAGTCCTGTACTCAATGGGCAGCTTAGTGGGTCGAGTGGCGGTTGTCTCACCAGGCAGTAAGCTTCCATTAGGCGTACCCCCCCCCCCCCCCCCGTTTCTCGTGGAGGGAGCTGGCTGGAGGAGGTCTCAACAATCCGCGAGCGCACGGAAGCTACTAGCTGTGCCCCTTCAGGGGCCACAGCCATAACTTCCACAGCTTCGGGCGGGGGTGAAATATCGTGCCCTCCGCTTGTGAGAGGAGATCTCTCCTGATGGGAATCTTCCATGGAGCGCCGTCGAGGAGAGGAATCAGGTTCGAGAACCATACTCGGCCTGGCCAGAACGGGGATACTAACAACAGACAGACCCCGTCCCGGCGCACTCTCTCCAAAACTCCCAGGAGCAGAGCGATCGGGGGAAAAACCTACAGACGAAGCCTCGGCCACGTCTGAACCATAGCATCCAGCCCCAACAGGAGAGATGAGTCAGAGAGTACCAGAGGGGGACAATTGCGATGTTCTCGGGTGCAAAAGTCACCTGAGACGGCCAAAAATCCTCCATATCTGCTCACAACTCGGGTGAAGCATTCCAGTCCCCGGCCTCGGCCCCTAGCCTCGACAGATGTCTGATACCACACTTGAGACGACAAGGAATAGTGCACGCTATCAGCGAGAGAGCCTCTCTGGGACCACACAAGGATCTGGTTGTGCCAATTGTAATAAACGGCGCAGAGCTCAGACATCCATGGTGGTTTAATGAGACCACTGCTGTGTTCGGTGCGCCACCAACACATGGTGACATCTAAGGTCCGAGGGAGAAAGTGTCAATGCCTGAATACGGCCAGAATCTAAAGAACAATGACTATGCCATGTCAGATGGCGACCCCTCCAGAGACCGCGGGCAGTGTGGCCACTCATGACCGCTCCCCAACCGTTGAGGGACGCATCCGTCGCTAGCGTTATGTGGTGACAAGGAGCTCCCAGCACCAAGCCCTTAGTCAAGAACCAAGGTTTCCTCCACATGTTTAAGGCATGTAGGCATCTCCGCGTGACCTTGAACTTGCGAAATGGGTTTCCCCTCGGGGAGAACCCCCTGGTCTTGAGCCACCACTGTAGGGGCCTCATGTACAGCAGGCCAATAGGTATCACGTTAAACACAGCTCCCATCAGACCCAGCAGTCTCTGAAACATGCTTGACAGTGAGTGACCGGCCTCCTCTGACTCCCACTACTGCCGTGAGGATCGACTCGATCCGAGCAAGAGACAACCGTGCCTGCATCGTGGTCGAATCCCAAATCACATCCAGATAAGTGGTTCTCTGTACTAGAGAAAGCACACTTTTCTTGACATTAAGTCTAAACCCCAGCTCTTTCATGTGAGCGAGAACAACATCTCGATGTCGAACCGCTATCTGCTCTGAACGAGCTAAAATCAAACAATCGTCAATGTAGTTGAGTATGTAGATGCCCTGGAGTCGCAACGGAGCCAGAGCAGCATCCACACACTTCGTGAAAGTACAAGGTGAGAGTGCAAGGCCGAAAGGAAGAACAAGATATTGGTACGCTTTGCCCCCAAAAACGAACCTCAGGAACTTCCTGTGCCGAGGACAGGATGGAGATATGGAAAATAGGGTTTCAGATCGACGTGACAAACCAGTCTCGGACCTGATTGGGACACGACCTTGCTGAGTGTGAGCATTCTTGAAATTAAGTAGCATGATGAGAGGCTTTTCAATAAGTGCAGATCTAACATGGCGCCGCAACACCCCACCTTTCTTCGGAACAAGGAAGTAACGGCTGTAGAACCCGGAGTCTATCTCATGCAGAGGGACCACCTCGATGGCCTCCTTCCTAAAGAGAGTAACTACTTCTGGTTCTAATACCAGAGCCTGCTCGGGACCCACTAGAGTGGGGGTGACCCAGTGAATCGGGCAGACGAGACACGGAATGGATTCCGTAGCCTCTTTCTACAGTACGCAGGACCCCTTGAGATAAAGTGCAGTAGCTTCAACGCTGCTAAATAATCTACTAAGGGAATCAGTCTCTTGAGACTGATCTCTGGTGTGCCCAGAACGGCTAGTATCGGTGCCTTGAAGCGGTCTGCACGCCGACAGAGGACAACCAAACTAGCTGCTCTAGGGACCTCCGCAGAGGCCACGAGCCTCTCAGTGCCACTACGTTGCCAGGCGGTAACTGAAAAAAATGCTCGCTGGAGACCGCTGCACCCTGGAACACAAGCAGGGTTGGCAGAACGATCTCCCAAGGGCACTGGGGGGAGACGGGCACCGTCTAATGCGGTGTGACCCTCTCTGCCCCAGAAGGGCCTGCCCTCGCTAGTCCTATACCAGAACCGTCAGGACCGTTTGGTCGAGGACCTCTTCGCCTGAAAGACGGTCCGCAGATCCGGCTTAGGCTTCAAAGTCCCCAACCCAGAGCGCTGCTTCTGCCTCCAGTCCCGACGCGGGGGAACACGGGCGGCAACACTCTGTTTTTGCGTCTCCCTATGTGAGAAGCTGGTACGCGGTGGGGACTGCTGCCACCCAGCAGCCCCCGGAGCTGAAATACGGCGAGGAAGGAACCGCTGAAACGCCGCCGCCTGCTTACGAGCCTCCTGGTGCCTGTCGACGACTGAATTGACGGCGTCGCCGAACAGGCCAGAAGGAGCAAGCGGGGCGTCGAGGATGAAGACCTGTCTTTCTCTTTCATATCAGACATGGTCAACCACAAATGCCTCTCTGCTGCCATCATAGCTGCCATGGACCGCCCAATGGTGCGGGCGGTCTCCTTGGTGGCGCTGAGAGAGAGATCAGCGGTTCTCCTTAACTCCGCGATATTATCAGAGTTAAGCTCCTCGCCCTCATCCAGCTCTTTAAGCAGATCGGCCTGGTAAGCCTGTAACACAGACATCGTGTGCAGACAAGCACCGGCCTGACCTGCCGGACCCCTGCCCACCGCGCTGATGTCGTACCGTAGCGGCTGGCAGGGCAGTTGACGGGCCTTTAATGACGCGGACCATGCCCGCGGGGACAGATAGATGCTAGCGTATGTCAACACGGGGCATAGGTATAGCCGCCGCTCAGACAGCCCTGCCACATTAACAATAATAATCTGAGGGGACAGGGACGAATAGGCGGGCTGAAAACGGCTTGGCCCACGACCTCGACACCTCAGTGTGAAGGTTGGGGGAAAATGGCAGGCTCCGGCATGGAGGTGGCGGTTTCGCGTGCAGGAAGCGTTCATCCAACTTGCTTTGCTGCGGCTCGGTCTGCTTCTCGGCATGCCAATCGATTTTTAATTTGGCCACGGCACGGGTAAGCACCTCCACTAGCTCCTCATATTGGTGCGATTGAGGGGGCGAAACCTCTTCGACATCCTCCACGTCAACCTCCTCGGAGGAAGACAGGAGGAGCGTCGAGCCGTCACCCCGGGAGGAAGTAGCCGCAGAACGGGCTTCCGAACCCAGAGATCGGGCACTGGATCTGGTGGGTGGGGAAGGAAATAGGGACTCCGTCTCCATTCCCTCCACCAGATCCAACTGCGAACCCCACGAATGCAGCCGCCGCTCCACTCGCCGGAAGCGGGGCCAGCCACCGGAGGGAACGCGTGGCGAAGGATCCTCCTCAAAGAGAGCCCTCCGGAGCGAAGGTACGCAGGGGGAGGCGCTCGCAATGCGGGCAGCCGGCCACCTCAAGAGCCGACTCTGCGTGCTTTGCTCCCAAACAAACCACGCACAGGCTGTGTGCATCCCCACTCGTGATATAACGTGGGCAGGGAGGAACACACAACCTAAAAAGTGGCTTGCAATTTGACAGTTTGTCTTAGCGTGAGCTTTAGACATAGCTGCTTATTAGACTTTTCTCACAATAGACAAGACAACAATAAATATGACTGACACATACAGAGCGATTCGCTGAATGACAGAAAGCTGACGCGGGCTCCGCCGCACATGCTTTTATAGCTTCCCGTTCATGACGTCATCCACCGTGACGTACCGCTCAGCTATTGGACTGATTTCACATATTATTCAGAGCGTGGTCACAGAAGACGTTCCCCTAGCGTTTCTGACGCAGCTCGAGTTCCTGAAGAGGAACTGTCTTTGTTCAGTATGTAAATTATGTACAATTTATGGCGTTATAGAAGCATGCAAAAATATTATTCTCCAGTTGCATCACCAAAGGGAATATAGTGATGTTCCATTACACTGGAACATGTGAGGAAATGCAAAATACTCTTTAACATTCCTTTTAGGTGATCCCAAGTGTTCAGTGCCAAATACAGGTAGCCTGTAAATGAAGATGAAAACATTTAATGATCTTCCAATGACAAACCCACTGGAACTGGCAGGATATAGAGTGGAAAGCGAGTAGTCAGCAAAACTATTTCTGATGCATCAGAACGTATGTGCGTGTAGATTGATTTTTAATATACTTATATATATCTATTATAGATATAGATATTATACGAAATCTAAGACAATAAGAACTAATATACAAACACACGCACTCACAAATTCACACAAGTTGCAGGAAGAGAGAAAGTGAGGAAATAATGAGTTTGAGAATGAAAATGTGAAATCCCAAGTTTACAGCAAATATGTGCCAATTGAATGGAACCTGACACAACCCTCAATTCATAATAACCTGAAATGAGTTCCAATGAGGTTCAAATTAAATTAAACTGCACCGTTCAGCTAGAATCTGAGGGTACTGGATTGCATGTGCTAAGGGGTCCCTTGTTGTCTTCAGTTGCAGAAAAGGTTGCTGATTGGCTGGAAGTTCAGTAGTCGTTGACGTGACGTCTTGGGAAGCCAGTGGTTGGGCTTTGGCTAAAGATGCGGAGTTGTGGGCTGGTTGATGTTTTGAGAGGCGGTCACGGACTCGAGGTGAACTCGGAGAAAAAACTTAACTCAGAACACAAAACTCTCAACGGGAAATAAAATAAATTAAGGGGAGGGGAGGAGAGAGGAGGTTGGTCATGTGATGCACATTTACACAGATTATTCTCCATAAAACTGATATCACTCACACTCTCCACCCTAAGAGAAAGACAGATGCCTATAATCAGCCATGAAGAAGCTCCACGAGTGTCTGTGGATGTTACTGGGTAATGTACAATATACATGTATCTGCTTTTTTTTACTGTGTTCCCTTTTGTTCAGAGATGTCGCTGTTTCTAGTTCAGTTTAAACACATAAAAAAAAAAAACTTATTTTAACTTCAGAAGACCATGTGATATTCTCACTCACAACACACTGCAATTGAAATTAACATTTAATTTAAATAATCTCTGAAGTTAATTTGTATCTTGTTGTTCACACAGGGTTTTTATCAATTCAAGAAACAGTGAATGGAACAGATGGTAAGAATCTCTTAAGTTTAATGACTTTTTTTTAACTTTATTTAGTCCACCATAATTGATTATTTTAGGGGAATGTTTTTTTTTTTTTGGAAAAATACTTCACATTGGAAAACATTGTCAATCCAGACAACAAAGGCTCTTCAAGAATGCATTTAAAACAATTGTCTAGTCCCCATGTTAGATTGTACACTCCTAATGATATAATATTACTAAACCAATCACCGTATAGGCCTAGAAGCAAAGAGATTTGCAGTTTAAAAATCCAGTTCCGTATAAAAATCTGAGGGCAAAACTCCGGACACTTCTGACATTGATGATAATGAATAAATTAGATTATTTTAATAAAACACTTATGAAGAACTCTGCCAACCATAACGTTTGATAAAGAATTCCAAAAATAATTTAATGAAGATGATAGCTTATTGCCCCTGATTTTTGAAACATTTTCCAGAGAACGCAGCACTATGGCGCATCACAAGCCAGTCGTCCGATTGGGATTCCAACTGGATTTCTAGATATGCTGTTGATGGTTTGCGTGACAGTTGTACACACACCATCACAGAGAGCAACCCGTGGTGGAGAGTGGATCTACTGAATGAATACCAAGGGAAAAAAGTGGCCATCACTAACAGAGATGTCCTCGCCGCTTCTGAGAGGATAAACGGGGTGGTGATTCGTGTCGGGAACTTCCCTGACGATATTTACAGCAACAATGTGTGAGGATTTCTTTGATGTTTATCTTTGTCCACAACTGAGAATGAACTGAAACAGGTAATGGATGTTCTTTCTGTCTGTAGATGTGCTGTAATTTCTACTATTCCTTCTGGAGCCATGGCCAACTTCTCGTGCGGTGGGATTGAGGGACGTTACGTGATTGTTCATATTCCTGGAGATGTGAAGACTCTTTCTCTTTGCGAGGCTGAAGTATACGGGCATTTGATCGGTAAACCGATGCTGTAGAGCACTTTCATGGGGGAATCTGTATATGTTATATATATATATATAACTAGATTATATATATATATATAATGTATATAAGTGTGAAGGAGTGAGCCATTGCACAACTTGTGCATTTCCTGAACTTATCGGAAGAAACTGCAGTGCTAATAGAGTCTCATAAACTCACAGTCATGCAGACCAAAAGTCAAGGTCAGGATGATCGTTAAGTAATATATTAGCTTTTTTTTTTTTTTTCTCCAAACCTATTTTATAATCCCGAAAACACTTCGGAATAATATGGTATGGCTGTTGCAGGGACTTTTGGGGATTAAAAAAAATTACACCAACAAGCATTGTGTCCCTGATACATCCCTTATTTATTTACATTTCTTAATCCAGCATATTTTATACAGTTTTATACAACATGAATACAGTAGTACCTACATTTAGGGCTGGGCAATATGGCAAACAAAATCTCGATTTTTTTCAGAACATTTGACTGATTCACAAATTTTATATGATTTTTAACTAGTCAACTTGAAAATGTAACTACAACATTCATATTTCTATTCAAAATCATGATTCCTCAATTTATAAAAAATAAAATAGTTGCAAACATTTTTATTCAAATTAATCAATAAAATCAGAAATATCGCCCAGCCCTAACTACATTTAAACAACATTTTAGAATTACAAATTAAACATTTAACAGTAATTAAAGTGCAATCAACTCTGTTATCCCATTTTAGCAAAACATACTGGTTTTTGTGCAGAAAAAAAAAAGGTTCTGTTTTGGACAGAACTGGATGGAAACAACTGATGTGACGTGTTTAGCTGCCTGATACAGTATGTCATCCCATGTATGCTGAATTGCAGTGAAGACTCTATAGATAAGGTATACAATCCCTTATTTACACAAAAATGCATAAAAAAAGTATGCAGCGGAATGGTAGTTGTCTAACAGAAAAACTACCAAACATTTAAAAAATAACCCCAAAAATGACCAAATAGGCTCAATACTACATTTTTAAACACTTCACATGATGCACTTCTGAGTAGGAGCATCCTAAGTAATATTCCATATTATATTTGTAAGGACTGCGCACTTCACACTACAACAAAACTATAATTAAAGGGCACCTATTATGCCCCTTTTTACAAGATGTAATATTGGCTTGGGTGTCCCCAGAATGTGTCTGAGTTTCAGCCCAAAATACCCAACAAACAAGTTATTATAACAGCTGGAAAATGTCATTTTTGGGGTGTGTCTAAAAAAGATATCCAGTGACACCATGCAAGCCTACTGCATCCAAAAAAGTTCTCCTTAAAGATGAATGTGCAGTTTCCCCATCCAATTCGCACATTGTTGATACTCTCTTGAAACTGATCAACACGAGATCAGATGCCATCGAAAATATGGTAGATCAAAACTCCATGAAAATAGAAGGCTGACAAATGATTTTGCATGCAAAGAAATAAAGGATGTGAAGAAACAGATTGAGAAAGTTAAGAAATGTTTGAAGAAATAAGAGGAGGTGGTTGCTCAGCTTAAAGATAGAGTAACAGAGCTGGAAAATTACACAAGAAGGTGGAACTTGAAATTACAAGGGTTACCAGAGTCAGTAGAAGATGTTAAAACGGAGACCATCAAGATCTGCCAAACCATTCTGCCTCAAGAACAGAGCAAGCTGACGGAGATGATTGACATCGTACACCGTCTGGGAAAGAGAAAGCCAGGAGTCTTGAGACCAAGAGGGATCATATTTCGCTTTCTGTCGAGAACACAGCGGGATGCTATTTGGGCTGCAGCGAACAACCCATTCTTACGTGAAAAAGGCCTAAGGTTTGCTGAAGATCTCCCTCAAGCTGTTAAAGAAATTAGAGCCAAGTTTTGGCCTGCAATTCAAAAGGCACGTAGTGAGAGAAAATTAGCCTACTTCGTTGGGGAGCGGACCTTCATCAGAGGCATTGAATGTTAAAGGTGACGGAAATTAAATGACTTCAATTCTAGACCATTTGCAGTCAATTTGGTTTCTTCATGCCATGCATAGGCTACAGCTAAGAAGACTCCTTTGCTCAGGATTTATTTTTCTTTTTGACTCTACTTGCCTTTACTAACAATATGGTGCTGCGTTCGGTCCTTTAATTGATAAATTTTCGCATGGTGACATTTCGTTCATTTTTTTTTTCAAGTTGACTGTATATGTCTTTATCTATATTGTCTTTAAACATCAGGGGATTACCTAGGGGGAATGTAAAGCACTTTATTTGTTTGATAAACAATTTAAAACTGATTTTTGCTTTTTTCAAGAATCGCACTCTACACTTGAAGATTCTAAGTTTTGGAGATCCCAATGGGGGAATGATATTTGGTTTTCCAATTGTTCTGAGCATTCTGCTCAGGTTATTACTTTGTTCAACCTTTTTAAAAGCAATGTCTTACACTCAGAAGGTGATAGTAATGGTCACTTTCTCATTCACATGATATCTATTATTAACATAACTGTAGCGTCTGGACCAATCAAAATCACAATTTTTCATTTGATTTAACAAATCAGTTATTCATTAGATTAACAAATCGTCACAGTCCCCTAACCCAATAATCTGGATGCCAGGATGTCTGCAACGACACCAGGCCCCCCCTGGTTACCATGGAAACCCTGACACCAGATACATTTACGACCTAATGGAATGTAAGTAGGGAAGATCACTGCCTTTTTCATAAAGAGGAGGCACAAGGCACAGTTGAAATGGACTTTTCTTCTAATTAATTCATAGGAAAACCTTTCTTTGAATTAACACACATATACTTCAGCTCATTGTGTATGTTGTCATTATATTGTATACTGTTTATGCAGGCTTATGATGGAACCACTCGTTCCTGTCAATCTTTCCTATATATAATCCTACCATGTTTAGTATCTATGAATTAGTCTTCTGATGATCTAAACGAGAGTGTATATTATATGTTGGTACATAGGCAAAATATATTAGTGTCCTGAGAATCTTTAGTAATTTCGATTCAAGTTCCATTTGCAAACTACCATGCTTAGAGACAAAGGGTCGTAAAACCCTCCAGCAATTGCCACCTCCCGCTCAGAAATTCCATTTTGCTCATTGGACAAACCCATCTTGAAAGGCGGGGATCTTCTCAGACCTTAAAGGCCTCACATCAGTGCCCGCCAGAGTCGGTGGTTCTGTTAGGTTTTGATAAGATGTGAGCTCCAACGCTCCAGGACATCCTACGTTTTGTGCCAGGCCTTCTTCCTTGACTTTTCCATTCACCAAGATTCTCTGACGCAAACTGGTTCTTTTTCATCAACCAACTTCAGCAAAGATCCACATGAGCCTTCAGATTGCATCAAGCTTTTCTTTCAGACAGACAAGACGTGCAAGAATCAAACTTAGTCTTATTAATTGATAAATTAAGTATCATTTACACCTTTTTACAAAGGTGTTTGAACTAAGAAACTGATGTTTCCATCAAGCTGTAGATCTGCTGAATATCAAATGGTTCCATAACTTCATATTTAGTTTCTCTTACGCTCTACTGCGTAAGCTTTACCTTTCGTATACCCAAAGGTATGTGCTGTGTGTGTGTGTGTGGTGTGTAGGTATGTTAGACCAGTGTGTGTGTGTATGTGTAGTTTAGACCAGTTTAATTGTTTATGTAGTATGTTAGACTAGTTTTAAGTGTTTATGTAGTTAATAAAGTGTTACTTGTATCACACTTGAGGTTGTTTATTGTTTGCTCATAACTGGAGTCACTAATCATGCAGATTTACGATACAAGCTTATAGAATTGTACAGTAAAAAGTTATTTCCCTTAACCAGGAAACTAACGTTCTTAGAATTGACAGACAGTTGACCCTGAGCGGTCAGCTAAATATCTACAGCAGATCAAAAATATTCATAATTAATCATAACTAATTATGATTAATTATTAATACTTTCACATGAGCTGATTCGACTACAGATTGGGGGAGAATGCAGGGCATGATAAAACAAAAGTTATGAGGTTTTTAAACCACTGTCAACCTAAAGTGTGTTTTGCGACTTGGATACACTGTTGGTCCTATTGGCTGGTTGTTAAAGCAGCAGAGAATAGGGGCTTGAATTGGTAAATATTATGATTGGAAGAGTTTTTATGTATTTCATGCTTAATGGTATCGGTGTAAGGTTAATCTGATTTTATCAAAGAAACCCTAATTTCAGTATTAATGCATAAATCTGTTCTGACAAAGCATAAAAGTCTGAATCTCAGCTCAGCGGCATGTCCAACTGTACCATAATGTAATATGCTTTAATGAAGAAATCACAAAATTGCAGTATTGTTTGAATTGTTTCTTTGAAGAAGAAATCTCAGTACAGTTATCTCAAGGTAGATTGGAGTGTTGCCCTTTTCTTACAGCATAAGGCTTAAGTTATAATTAGATTGAATGCAATTATCTACATTGTGACGTGCATATATACAAGCCTAGACCTGCGTGGTCATTACTGTGGTTCACTCGCGTGAGTGAATTAAAGTTGTAATATGTCCTTTAGTATTCATTGTGGAGGCACCACATTAACTACAGTGGGGCCAGAAAAAGTAAAAAGTATTTAGTCAGCCACCAATTGTCAAGTTCTCCCACTTAAAAAGATGAGAGAGGCCTGTAAATTTCATCATAGGTATACATCAACTATGAAAGACAAAATGAGAAAAAAAAAAAATCCAAAAAATCACATTGTAGGATTTTTAAAGACTTAATTGGTAAATTCCTCGGTAAAATAAGTATTTGGTCACCTACAACAAGCAAGATTTCTGGCTCTCACAAACCTGTAACAACTTCTTTAAGAGGCTCATCTGTCCTCCACCCGTTACCTGTATTAATGGCATCAGTTTGAAAAGTATAAAAGTATAAAAGACACCTGTCCACAACATCAAACAGTCACACTCCAAACTCCACCAATGGCCAAGACCAAAGAGCTGTCAAAGACACACCAGAAACAAAATTGTAGACCTGAACCAGGCTGGGAAGACTGAATCTGCATAGGTAAGCCGGATTGGTGTGAGAAATCAACTGTGGGAGACTTATAGAAAATGGAAAGACAACAAGACCACTGATAATCTCCCTCGTTCTGGGGCTCCATGCAAGATCTCACCCTGTGGGGTCAAAATGAGCACAAGAACTGTGAGCAAAAATCCCAAAACCACACGGGGGACCTAGTGAATGACATGCAGAGAGCTGGGACCAAAGTAACAAAAGCTACCATCAGTAACACACTGCGCCGCCAGGGATCAAATCCTGCAGTGCCAGACGTGTCACCCTGCTTAAGCCAGTACATGTACAGGCCCGTCTGAAGTTTGCTAGAGAGCATGTGGATGATCCAGAAGAGGATTGGGAGAATGTCAAATGGTCAGATGAAACCAAAATACAACTTTTTGGTAAAAACTCAACTTGTCGTGTTGGAGGAGAAAGAATGCTGAGTTGCATCCAAAGAACACCATACCTACTGTGAAGCATGTGGGTGGAAACATCATGCTTTGGGGCTATTTTCTGCAACGGGACCAGGACGACTGATCCGTGTAAAACGAAAGAATGAATGGGGCCATGTAAAGTGAGATTTTGAGTGAAAACCTCCTTCATCAGCAAGGGCATTGAAGATGAAACGTGCTGGGTCTTTCAGCATGACAATGATACCAAAACACACCGCCCGGGCAACAAAGGACTGGCTTCGTAAGAAGCATTTCAAGGTCCTGGAGTGGCCTAGCCAGTCTCCAGATCTCAACCCATAGAAAATCTTTGGAGGGAGCTGAAAACCCGTGTTGCCCAGCGACAGCCCCAAAAAAATTACTGCTCTAGAGGAGATCTGCATGAGGAATGGGCCAAAATACCAGCAACAGTGGGTGAAGACTTACAGAAAACGTTTGACCTCTGTCATGGCCAACAAAGGGTATTAACAAAGTATTGAGATGAAATTTTGTATTGACCAAATACTTATTTCCACATAATTTGCAAATAAATTCTTTTAAAAATCCTACAATGTGATTTTCACGATTTTTTTTCTCATTTTGTCTCTCAAAGTTGAGGTATACCTATGATGAAAATTACAGGCCCTCTCATCTTTTTAAGTGGGAGCACTTGCACATTGGTGGCTGACTAAATACTTTTTTCCATTGACTCTATGTTTAAACCGGTTTTACCTACAGTAAACCTGTCTTGTAATTCTTTTTAAACAAGTGCAAAGAAGTTTCTTTACATTAGAGAAGCACTCACTGAAGTGCTTATTTAATGCAACAAGTCTTGAAGGCTGAAAGCATTACGTTCTAAAACTGTGGGCAACTTTTTTTTTTTTTAAATAGGCAGACACTAAACTGCTTGAATTGCACTGGCATTCATTGGTTACCGTGACAACAACTTGTTACAGGAAGCGCTAACTCCACATAGCATCTGGTGATGCCATGTTGTAAACAAACCCCCTTAAGTGGCTAAGCTAACATGATTTAGCATAGTTTAATCTTAGGCTAATCTACCAAATAGCTTTAACAATTAGGGATTAACACTCTTTAATTGAAGCTCTTAAATACAGCGTGCGTGTGTGCAGTGTGAAGCAATCTGAATTTAACCTAATCCCCGGTTTCTGATTTTTACATTTCTCTTCCTTCTTTTTCTTCTTTTCTATGTTTCTCAATCTTCAATTAGTCTCAGCGAATTTAACTATCTTAGATGTATCCTTCCTGAATTCTATTGCTTAGTTACTAGTTAATTAAGTCTAAATTTAATTAAATTTTAACTGTTTATCTAGAGAAGAATCATTAAGTTAATCACAAGTGCTACTGATTGTTCCTAATATCAGATGGATTACCCTGTTTTAATAATAGCAGTAAGTTAATTTTAAATCCATTTACATGTTATGCCCCTTTGGTCTCCAACTTTGATTGCTGATATCTCGAACATCCAAAGAACAGAGACACTTTTATTTTCGATTTGTATTTCAAATGTGTTCCTAATTTTGACCCGGTTACACCAGGTATCTAGACAAAATACTAGGGCACACACTCTCGTCATGAGACACAAAAAAATAAGCATAATTGAATAGGAAATGCTCTCCTTTCTTTTTTTCCTCTTAATTCACTTATCAGAGAGAGCCTGTTTGGGGAACCGTCAGTAAATTTTGAGTGATAATTTGACAATAATTTGATAGTAGTCTTAAGTCATCAATCAAAAACCCTGTTTACGCCCTTTTCAGCAAACATATGCTGACCCAAACCTATCTTAGCATTCACAGCTAAGATAATAACCTAATACTTCAGCTAAGCACACCTGGTAAAACCTAGCTCCACACTCTGTTTTGATCTTGTAATAGTCTCTAGCCCTTACTCTCAACACAAGTTTGCCAAAATGTTGCAAATGCTCAGACTAACTGCCCAGAATGCAGAACAGAGAGTGCTGGCCAGGCGTCGTGAGGAACACCCTCTTTACCCAGGCCCGACGACCACCTAATGAGCCGAAAGCAACTGGACACAGAGGGAAGAGTACCACAGACTCATGACTCAAGCGAGAGTTAAGGCTACAAAAAGCTCACCAAGGTCATCAACTTCCTGACCCACAACCTAATGGGATAGAAACAGGAGGAAAGGATCCAAGCAACAGATCAACGGAGGGTAGCCCACAAGGACCCAGCAGAAGGGGAGTTACAGGAGGAAAATCATAGACTCTGATCCAGCAGCTGAACAAACCTCAAACCAACTTGACAGGATCCAAAGAGAACTCAGGTACTCTTATAGGCTGCGAAAAGAGACGCAGTGGGAGAGATACCCTACTCCTGCATCCTCATTCAGCCTTGCAAACTCAATCATATGCAACAAGCTACGAAGGGGGGGGCCAACACTTTCTGCTTAACAACTCAGCAGACAGAACCATGATACCTCCAGCAACCATAGAGAGGAGGGGGTCTCTTCCAAGCATCCCTGCAGCAGTGCATAATGTGACCACCAGAGACCTTGACAAGCTAGACAGAAAAATCCCAGCTTTCACATGGCCAGGAAAATAATAGTTTCCTATTTTATGCAGTACGAGCAGTAATTTAGATCGGTGGAGTCGTTTTAAACATTGCTTTCAAGCAGACCCAGTAATCAATCTTATTTGTCTGTCTCATAAGTTTTAGTAACTTCTTATCCATGTGCATACCAGTTTCTGATCAAAATCAGATAAAACTATAGCTTGAATGCGCCTTCCTAGATAAGAATAAATCGGTCTGATCTTGGGCGAAGAAATCCCCTTTTTCAGCACTGTGTAGGTGATCTGAGCGATACTCCTCATTTCATTAATTTAAGGCCTTATTATGTGTTACGTATCATTGTATTTCATTTTGACTCGCTCATGTGAAACATTTACGTAAAATTAATGGTGTTATTCTAGCGTAGCTAACTACGAATCCACCATTGCCTGTGAAGTGAATGTGCTGTTTTGATTAATGAATGAATTTGTATGGGACAACTTTCTGTTATGCCCCGCATGAATTTCCCATGCATGCTCACAGCAGTGCAAGTTCTGCTCCACTTGCACCTGTTGTGAGCTTGCATTGGTCTCCTAGCAACACGTGACCCCGGAAGTGTGAGCAGACTCTTCCGGTTAATCTGACAACAGCACCCACTTCACAGACCTGTGTGTAAACAAAGAACTGCGTGTAAACCAACGCTAACTCTTAAGCTAAGCCCTTTACCTCAACTGCTAGCTGTTAGCATACGACTAATGCTAGATAGGCGTGTAAAGTGTAACTTTCTAACCACTCCTCTCTCTCTCTCTCTATCCCCGTCACCCCTGGTGTCACTTCCTGTTGATGCCATCAACTCCACTTTGGATTCAGTTCGTGTGGTCCCCACCCACATACTTTGGTTTTTACTTGTGTTATTGTTTATTTTTGTTTTGACTTTATTCTACCTCTCTTTAATTTTATTGCATTTATTCATGTTTAGCACAAATGTACCAATTCAGCTAAATTGATTTTTATTAAATTTGAGATTAATAAAGTAATTTTTTTATTTTTATATCTGTTTTTCTTCCCTTTTATTCTACAGCTATTAGGACCCCTTTTGTTTGTTTTGTTCTACTTTTACCTTATTTTAGTTATTTTACCAATAACATCTTCGCTTTTTGTATAGGATTACATTAGTTCTAGCAACTGTCGTTTCCTTAAAGAGTTATACAGGTTATTAGTAGCCTAATCCCTGTTTCCTCTCTACTTCTCCTCACTCCTCAGTGCCAGACCTAATACATTGAAGGGCAGCTACTGTTCAACACAATGTAAGCCAAGATAGAACTAGGAACAATTCCCATTGTTTCTTTTTCTTTTTCTTTTTTTTAACGAGGTATTTGGTGGGTCCCTGCTAGTTTAGCTAACAGTCTAACCCTAGGTTTATGAAGTCTATTGCAGCATCACCCACAAGTGACACCTGCTTAGCCATATCTCTTAGAAAAAACTAAAATAGGTAAAATCTTCCTTCCTTTTCTTTTTTAGATTTCATCCTATTTTATTTCAGTTTTGTCATAGTGACCAAACCCGTGAACCACCAGGGCTTTGAGTAATAGTGGACACATGTATTAGCCGTTCATCAGCGGACCCGCCTTACAGCCCCCTCAACCAAGTAGTTACTCAACCTTATCTTTGTGTTCACGAACACAAAAACATAGCACCCTACTCATATTTTCCTTGGCCCTCTCACCAGCATCATACCTTACACGGCTACACAGCGTTACCCCATAGGAAGATTGCTTAAACAACATCTGTACGTTAAGTGATTTGTCTTGTCCGTTATCGCCTTGGTGTTACCACAAAGTGTGAGTAGTGCAGAACACTTCCACAGACATACAGCCCTGCGCTCACAGGACCACATGGAACTATAGCAGAGCAACGTACAGGAAATCCGTTCAGCTCAAAGCAGGCACACGACCGGCAGGGCCCAAAGGAAAAGAACAGCGAAGACCTGCGACATAAGTGACAACTGACCGAATCCTCTTCTTGGCCCACACCCTCGAGGGCCTCAGACAGGAGGTAAATGAGGTGAAATTGCAAGTCACAGAATTCTGCAGAGAATTGACACCTGCTCAACGAGAGAAAGCAGAGAAGGGATGCAAAGAACCTCACAGAATGGTGCGACAGAAGAAAATCACCAGTCTTCAGGAGGCTCTAAAAGCTGCTGGACACCAAGCGCCGCTGTGAAAAAGCCATCAGACAGGACTTGGAAAGAGAACTGTTTCACACAAAGTCACTGTTAAAAACAGCATATGTGGAACTAAATGAGAGAGACACCAGATCTAAGGCCTTAGGAGGCCATCGGCATGCAGCCAGAGCTGAGGTCCAAACCCTGAATCAGCAATTAAAGAGGAGCTTGACATAGTTCAGAAAAAAATCTAAACAGTCCTACCGACTGCGCATAGACTCAAGAAAAAGACAGCCTGCTGAACATTACATCCCCAGCATTGCAAGCCCTCCACGCCTGTGCACAGCTACGAAATGGGGGGAAGGGAGCCAAAGCCTTCTGCTTGACACTTCACAAGTCAGCTCTCTGAAAACCCTGAAAAACTCTGCAGCTGCAGAAAAAAAAAAAAGTTTAATTCAGGCGAACCGAAACAACGCATGTGAATGCCACCCGCAAGCAGCCCGAGGTGAATTCAATGTCACAAATGAACTGGAATATGCTTGCAGACCACAAGGTGAACAGACAGGGAAAACACGAAACAGAACTACCCCTGGCAAGCAGGCCCAGACCCCCCAGCCAAGAAGAGTGAGAACATCGCGAGGGGGGGCGAGACCAACTGTTCACACGGTCACCAACCAGCCAGCCACAAGGGGGCTGAGGGCAGGGGACCCTTCCAGAGGAAGCACTTGCAGACACACACACCGTGGACCCCGACAGACCCCAATGAGCTGGCACAATGACAATATTCTGACCCAATCTAAACTGCAGAGACCTGAGGACTCAAAGGAAATGATCAATGCAGCCCCCACCGAGCTTAAACAAGCCATCATAAAGGAGATTGTCATCGACACAGAGTATGAACATGGACTGATCGGCTTGCGATTCTGAACTTCAAAACTCGAATCCAAAGCGAAGCACCAGAAGGCATCGCATTGCACAAGCCAACAAAAACACTTATAACGAAAGCACTAAGCCAGAAGAGGACAGAAGCAATCACCATGGCAGCAGACACAGGCTTCCAGGCCAAACCATGGGGAAACAAGACATGGAAAAAAGGCATCATTAGTCCTGCAAACACAACGGTTGTCCAACCGACCAGGCCACCACAACTTCTCCTCAAAACCACTTCACACAGACCCCAATGGCAGTGCTGAACGGAGGTTACACAAGGACAGCTGGGCACGCCTACTTTTGGGTTACAGGAGCTGCTGACACTTGCAAGAGAGCTCCGTGAACAAAACTCAACTAAGAAGTACTGAAAAGGACAAACCTCTGACTCCTTNCAAATCTAAATATTCATAATTAATTATAACTATTTATGATTAATTATTCATATTTCCCCAAGAGCTGATTCGCAACATAACATTTTTGATTATCAATATTTATGGGTACAACTCCAATGCACAAAATGCCCGGCTGCTTGATTTGATAGAGCATAAAATTAAACACTGGTTGACTAAATAACCTAGTGTGACATCAAGATTTCAAAAGCTTGTGGCTTGAAACGGCTTAAAGATAGAGATCTATTGCAAATTAGAAAAATGTTGGGCATTACCGAATGTTTATGTGGGGTGTATATATACTCATCTAATTTGCATATTATGAGGCCATCTTGAATTTCATAATATTCAGGAAACAGTAGATATTGAATTGTAAAAAAAATCTGAAAAAAAGTAGACATTGAATTGATGTTTGAACTTATTTGCATGTTTTGTTTTGTTTTTGTCTTTTTATCCTCATTCCAAATAATCAGAAAAGAGGAAACCAACAATAAAACAGGAGAAAGTACTAAATTATTACTATATTACTATACTGTATAGTAGTAAAACGCATGTGAACAGTAGCCTACTTTTTGATCAGTTCATCAGTAATAGAAATAATGGATATTGAATGGATGTTTGAACTTATTTGAACACATTCCAAATGATTAGGAAAAGAGGAAATCAACAGTAAAACAGGATAAAGTAGTAAATTATTACTATATTACTGTGCCATAGTAAAGCATCAGCTATCTGCCCAATCAGGTATCTAGGTGACACAGTTTATAGTTCTTGAGAGTATGGTACCTCTCATTGGATGACACAGCACACAGACCTACCCCACACTGACTGCACTGTGTACCACTCCCACTCCCACCTCTTTGGGGCACTGGATCCAGAGCCGCTCTGACTGGATCCAAAGAGCTAGTGCTACTTCCAGCCCCATTTCTCCTACCCCTGCTGCCTCTACCTCTAGCAACAGCTCTCCTATGGACACTACGACCACGTCCACCTCTGCCACCCCCATCCCCGTTGGGCAAAGGGTCGAAATGATCACTTGTTTGTGCTTCGTGAACACTCTCGCCTTGCACAGAGGCACCATTGTGCTGCAAAGTTGTACAGGGAGAAGGGCAATTATTAGACGACCGATCGTCATTTCCAAAAAGCAAATATTCCCCTTCAGAGTCAGAAAAAAAAAAAAAAATCCGGTTTGATTTTTTTTACTATTTGCAAAAACATCCTCACGGTACAACTTTTTATTAGCCATTTGGCGATTTTCTCTCACAAATCTCACAATTTACTTGCACGCTATGAACTGAACTGCTTCCGCATCAATGACACGATAGCTCACTTGCTTTGCTATTTCCTTGAACACTTTGAATAGGAACATGACAATTTTGGTCTAGAATCGAAGTACTACATGTCTGCCATCTAGTGGTAGGGAATACAAATGCTATATTACACCATATTAGGAACTACAGTCTATTTGATTAAGTATGATGTCTTCTCGCAATTTTGCGACTTTGGCGCTTAGAGGGTTAAAATGTCCCTCATCGATTTGTAATTATATCCCTAATTATGTTTTTTTTCACAGCTGGGTGGCTTACATTTTCTTTCTCTATGTAATTATAATATTGAAAATCTACCTGTTAAACTTTCGACATTCCACAAGCAAATGCTTATTGCTTGGTATCATATTTATAAGCACAATTTCTCTCCACATTCTTTTTATATATGGAACAATCGTAATATGTCACAGTGCGGTAAAGGAGCACCGTGGAAAAACAGGGTCTGGGTCCAAATGCAGGTTCAACTTAGATTTAATGAACAAAAACAGACAAAGCAAAACAGAAACAAAAAACAACTCAACCAAGAACAGGACCGGGATACAAATACGGCAACAGAAGGTGCTTGCATCCATAACCTACAAACAAGAAATTACAATTAATTCAGCCAGGCAGAGTGGTGAGTGAGAGGAGAATATATAGTCTGTGACAATGGGGAAGAGCTGAGAGTGTAATGAGTGACAGGCGAGTGGAGTCTGGGGAATGGAGTCTGGGAGGAAGGGAGATGGCAACTTCTGGTGATGAGAGGGAGAAACACAGGGCCCGGACCCCTGAAAGGACACCTCCTCTAAGGAATGGCTTCCAGACGTTCCCGAGCACCCAACCAGGGGGACGGCAGAGCGGGGGCGGAGTAAGGGGAGGGATGGGGGACCAGGTCCGTGTGGTAGCGAAGGACCTGGGTACTGAGGCAGAGCCGGCGGGATGGGGACTCAGGGCAGAACCAGTGGCCACCACAGCGGTATTGGAACGGGCAATGGCGGGCTCCGCCGCTTCCGGAACCCCAGAGGCGAGCACTGCTGCTTTGGGAAGACCAGAGGTGAGCTCTGCCGCCTTGGAAAAGGTGCGAGCGTACACCGCCGCTTCGGTAGATTTGTGAGCGGATACCGCCGCTTCGGGAAGGCCTGAAGTGAGCTCCGCCGCCTCGAAGGGAATATCAGCAGGCTCTGCCACTTCGGGAAGGCCTGAGGCGAGCTCCGCCACCTCAGAGGAAATATCAATGGGCTCCGCCGCTTCGGGAAGGCCTGAAACAAGCTCCGCTGCTTCAGAGAGAGTACTAGCGGGTTCCGCTGCTTCGGGAAGGCATGAAACGAGTCTGCCGCCTCAAAGGGAACATCAGCGGGCACCGCCGCCTTGGGAAGGTCTGAAGCGAGCTCCGCCACCTTGAAGGGAAAATCAGCGGGCTTCGCTGCTTCAGGAAGGCCTTAAGCGAGCTCGCCAACTCAGAGAGAGTACTAGCGGGCTCCACTGCTTCGGGAAGGCCTGAAACGAGCTCCGCCACCTCGAAGGGAACATCGGCGGGCTCCGCCACCTCGGTAACATTGCAGCATTTTCTTTATCATTTCTTTCCCTTACCACTGGTCTATAGAGTCAACAGTCCTACAAAGATATCAACACCCCGATTAATTTTAACAATATGCAACCACTTTACATTGACATAAAAATAGGAGTTCAAAACCGCCTAGGTGTATTGTTGCTGTAAATATAAACCGGAGAAATCATTGAAGTGCTATCGCACCCAAGGGACCGTCTGACAATTCCACCGACTGGGTTAAATCGTCCAGTGTATTTAATTAAAATGACTGTTAACATTTAAAATAACACACTGTCAAATTGTAAAGCTCGTATTGCTCATAGTGATTTACTACTGGTGAGAGTTTGCCAATACCTCCCTTCTTATATGTACAGTACACATATATTTTTAAAAAACTACAGTTTTTTAATTCACAAAAGGGTTTTTTTCATGTTCCACGGGATGTAGTACATTGCTAGTTACAAGACTGTCTTACTTCATGTGAAATTTTGCCAATATATTATCTCCCTTACTGTATGTACCATTCACAATTATTTAAAACAAAAAAATCTGTAAGACCCCAAAAGGATTTTTCATGTTCCAAAGATTGTAGTATAAAATATTGATGTACTCTATGTACAGTAAGGGAGGTATTAGCAAAATTGCACCTATAGTAAGTCAGTCTAGTCACTAGGAATGTACTACAACCTTTGGAACATTAAAAAAAAAAAATCTGAATTTTACAGTGAGGAAGATATTGGCAAACTTTACAGTGAGGAAGATATTGGCAAAATTTCAACTGTAGTAAGTCAGTCTGGTCACTAGTAACACACTACTAACATTTCACTCTCAAATATTGCTTGGGATTGCTCGATGGCGCCGATGATGGATGGGGGCCTCCGTGGGGTATCTCGTTGTGTTTGTGTTTGTTAGTTTGTCCTGGTCCTTTAGTTATATCCCTGCATCCGTTCAACAAGACAAATGGCGGGACTTCGGCACTAAACATCACTCGATATGTTACCGGTTTCGACTATTCTGATGTTTTGCTGGACATAGTAGTTGGTGGACCAGCTGCGCTGATCAAGCGCTTCAGGATGCGCAGACGGGGGAAGCAAGCCGGCGCTCTCTTGAAGCTCAGGCAGCACGGATTCCGAACGCCATTGCCTAGCATCCATCTGGCGAACCTCCGCTCTCTACCCAACAAAACAGACAAACTCCTTCTGCTCTCCCGGACAAATAAGGATTTATCACACTCTGCTGCTCTGTGTATCACGGAAACCTGGCTGAAAGACGCCATACCGGACAGCGCGTTAAATCTGCTGGGCTTTCAGCTGTTCAGAGCGGACCGCGATGCAGAATCAACGGGGAAATCGCGCGGTGGCAGGACATGCTTTTACATCAATGAAAGGTGGTGTACAGATGTAACCGTGTTAAAGAAAATGTAGTGTTCAGATCTAGAAGCTCTTTTCATTAACTGTAAGCCTTTTTACTCGCTGCAGGAGTTTGCTCGTTCATTCTTGTCAGTGTTTACATTCCTCTGCAAACGCACGTGAGCTCAGCTTTACAGAAACTCGCTAATCAGATCACAGAGACAGAACAACAACACCCGGACTCTGTTTTAATCATTCTTGGGGAATTTAATAAAGCAAATCTCTCCCGTGAACTGCCAAAATACAGACAGCATATCACATGTCCCACCAGAGACAGTAATATGCTAGATTATTGCTACACCACAATAAAGAATGCATATCAAAGAGTTTTGGGGCTCTCTGATCACTGTCTAGTTAATATTATACCAATCTACAGGCAGAAACTGAAATCAGCTAAAACTGTATTAAGGACTGTAAAAAAGATGGACTAATGAAGCAGAGCAGGATCTACAAGCTTGTTTTGACCTCACTGATTGGAGTGTTTTTGAAGCTGCAACCACCGAACTGGACGAGCTCACAGAGACTCATAACTTCATATATTAGTTTCTGTGAAGATATGTGCATACTTACCAGGACTCATCTAACTTACAACAACGACTAACCATGGTTCACTGCAAAACTCAGACAGCTCCGTCAGGCCAAAGAAGATGCTAACAGGAAGGGGGATAATGTCTTGTATAAAAAGGCTAAATACACACTGGAAAAGGAGAAAAGGAGATCAGAGTGGCAAAGAGAAACTACTCCAAAAAGCTGAGAAACCAGTTTTCTGCCAGTGACCCTGCATCAGTGTGGAAAGGTCTGAAAGAAATCACCAACTACAAGACACCATACTCCAACACTGTGGAGAATCAACAACTGCAGACAATCTGAATGAGTTCTACAGCAGGTTTGAAAAAACACCCCACACCCGCTCTGAACACCTCTCCACACAACCATTCACACAGGCCTGTGGCTCTAACATCTGTCGTCATGAAGTCATTTGAAAAACTGGTGCTGGCCCACCTGAAGGACATTACTGGAACCTTGCTGGATCCTCTCAGTTGCGCTTACCGAGGCAGCGGCAACATGGGGACTGCATTATGTTCTGCAACATCAAGACAGACCAGGGACTTATGTGAGGAACCTGTTCGTGGACTTCAGCTCGGCCTATAACACCATCATCCCAAACCTCCTCCTGCCCAAACTAACTCAGCTCTCCGTGCCCATCTCCGTCTCCAACAGGCAGCAGCTAGTGGGGCTGGGAAAACTCACATCCAGCACCCGTATAATCAGCACTGGAGCTCCTCAGGGTTGTGTTCTCTCTCCACTGCACTTCTCCCTCTACACCAACGACAGCACATCTAAAGACCCCTCTGTCAAGCTCCTGAAGTTTGCAGAGTACACCAACACTCATCGCTCATTCCGGACGGAGACGAGGTCTGCTTACAGACAGGAGGTTAACGGCTGGTTGTCTGGTGCAGTCGAACAAAAAAACTGGAGCGTAACCCGCTCCAAAGGGGAGATGATCGTGGACTTCAGGAGAAACCCCCCTGCTCTCCCTCCACTCACCATCATGGACAGCAATGTGATTGCAGTGGAGTCATTCAGGTTCCTGGGCACCACCATCTCTCAGGACCTAAAGTGGGACACTCACATTGACTCCATTGTGAAAAAAGCCCAGCAGAGGTTGCACTTCCTTCGCCAGCTGAGGAAGTTCAACCTGCCACAGGAGCTGCTGAAACAATTCTACTCTGCTATCATTGAATCCATCCTCTGCACTTCTATAACTGTCTGGTTCAGATCAGCTATCAAATCTGACCTCAGAAGACTACAGAGGATAGTCCGGACTGCTGAGCGAATCATTGGTACAACCCTCCCTTCTCTTCAAGAACAGTACTCATCCAGAGTGAGCAAAAGGACTGGCAAAATCACACTCACTCTTTGAACTGTTGCCATCTGGTCGACGCTACAGAGCACTGAGCACCAGAACGGCCAGACACAGGAAAAGTTTCTTCCCTCAGGCAATCATCTCATGAACACTTGACAATAACTGTGGAACACACAACACTATTTTTTACACTCATACACTTATTTATCTAACACACACACTTAGTCTACACCTCAAATTTGTACATAATATACCTGTACATACAAAACTGTCTATTGTAATATACCTGTATATACAATTGTCGATTTGTATATTTTTATTCCTTATTACTTGTTCTATTTTTAAATTTTTTATTATCTGTGTTTTTTGTTCTGTCACTGTCATTCTGTTGCACTGCGGAAGCTTCTGTCATGAAAACAAATTCCCCATTTGTGTAAACATACCTGGCAATAAAGCTCATCCTGAAAACCTATTTGGTGACTAATGTATTTAGTTTTTTTAAAACAAATATTTGTGTAGAGTACATACTTAGGGAAAGTATTGTCTAAGGTGAGTTATTGGCAATATTTATATACATTTAGTCAGTTTGAGTAAATTATTAATTACTGTAAACATTAATTTGACTACCGTATTGACCCGAATATAAGACAATGTTTTTTCTTGGAAATACATCTGAAAATTTTTTTTTACTTTTTAAAAAGGAAGCGTCGTCGTCTTATTCTGGGTCTAGACTTTGACATGTCAATAAGACACCCACAACAATAGGTGGCGCCAAAAATACGCATAAAACGAGTGTGCCATAAAATACATAATGTAATGCGTGTTGTAAAGATCGCGAGTAAAAACAAAAGAAAAAGAAAACCTTACAGCTGCATGGGTCGTGACTGTCACGTTAGCCTGATGTGACCAAACTCTCTTTGTGATTTTAAACGTAAGACAGTACCCAGATTTGAAGACTACAGTAAGAATTAACTTCTACTGTTAATAAGATTTTGGTAGGCTACTATTAGATGGAAATCCTAAATGTCCTAATTTTTTTTTTATTTAATGGTATATCAAAAAGTTTTTTAAATGTGATTGTTGGTACATTTTACCAGTTTTTTACCATACTTTCAAAAACAAAATTAAAATAGGAAAAATATGCAATATGAAAATAATTGAAGACAAAATGTGTTTTACTGAGAAAAAACAAGATTAGTTTTTTTTAAAGCCTTTTTCCAAAAGGTACATCTGAAAAAAGCGACGCCAGACACCACGGATCGTCTTATAATAAGGGGTCGTCTTATATTCGGGCCAATACGGTAAATTATTGGACTTCGTTTTGTACTGTGAGGTAAATTTGCCGATGGTCCCTAAATCAGCCTAGGCAAATATGCAGTGAATATCAAACCTAAAACTACTGCACTTGGTTTTCTATGGGAGAAAAACATCTCAGGTTACTTATGTAACCATGGTTCCCTGAGTAGGGAACGAGACACTGTGTCCTCTAGGGGTCGCTATGGGGAAACGCCTCGTCGTGACCCGTGTCTGAAGCATACATTGAAAAAACACCATTAACACGTTGGCCGGTGACAGCCATGACGTACTACCGGTGCGACTATAGTATAAATAGGCGCCGGGAGAACACATCATCCACTTCTTCATCGGAAGCTTGCGGCCGCAGCATGGCAAGAAACCATGGTTACATAAGTAACCTGAGACGTTCCCTTTCATGGGAACTTCGAACTGCATCCTCTAAGGGTCGCTATGGGGAACGGTATACCCACGCCGCCATGCTGAGGGGAGTGCAGTGATCAGTAAGATCTGAGTTTGGTCTTTTAATAGCTGTCATTGCGTTTTCTTTAACAGATTTATGAGGGAAATAACGTGAAACCTTGTGCGTTCGTTCATATTCTACATCTGCTTAACTGTTGATATAGTTCGCATCATCATCATCAATAAAACAAATTCTGCAATCTGAGGTATTATCACTCGTTATGCGTCATTGGGGAATTCTGGGGTGTGATGCATACTGTGTGAGGGGAACCACAGTATTACAGCACAGCATCACACAAGCCATGATACAAAGCTTCGGAAACTAAGCAGCCGAAAGCAACATATGTCTTCCTCAGATGTAACGTTAGTTCTGTACTTCAGCGTCGAGTAAAACAGCATTATGATCTCCTTTGTGGCAGAGAAAGCTGCTTACATGTAGGCTATGGGAAACAGCGAATATGTTGAATTAAACATACACACAATCAGCTTTTCCACATGTTTATACTGGTCCCGATAATCAAAACTTCTACTTAGCGCTTGCTGCATTTCTGCAGATCAGTTTTTGTGAATGAAAGACTTAATCCACCTGTTGCTTTGGTGGATCAACAGCCACTTGCGCCACCTGCTGGTGAGCGACTGACAGCAGCTGGAGATCATGCATTGGTGCTCTACTGCTATTCCTGCAGCTCCCGGATGTGCAATGGCAAATTTTCTGTTGAATTTTAACCACTGAATTTGTGGAAGCAAATTTGGAAAGTGAAATAAAATGGACCAAAATTTGCCTGTCGAATATTATACATCGTATTTTTAAACAGGAAGTGAATTCTGGAAGGTGAATATTGTGTGTGAAATATTTTGAATTGAAATATTCACAGCTTAAATACACAACTATGTTAAATTTCAGGACCAAAAAATGCAAGCCCTGAAAATACAAGGCATTAAAAGGCAAGCACTGTTAATGCAATGCATATTTTTTTCAGCTAGTGTTATTCAACATGCTTTTTTGTTTCAAAGTTTCAAAGACATATGGCATTATTTTTCTTCCATACATTTTTTTCTTCTTCTCGATACTGAAAACTATATTGGTTTCGCCTCTCTGCAGCACCACTACTGCCACCTGCAGGACAGTAATGATATGCAATTTAATCCCAATTACTGAAAATAATCTAATTATTAGATACAACTAAAACAATTTTAACTCTACTTTTAAGCAAATTTTGACCGGGTTACATATTACATATTTCTTCACCAATTTTCAAGGAAACTGGGCATCAAGAGGAGCCGTTATACAGTCATCAACATCTGGGGACTGGTTTGCTGAAAAGGCTATTGATGGTAATCGAGGTCTCCAGCAGTTGTATACGGGATGTTCCTCAACCCATAATCAGACTAACCCATGGTGGAGAGTGGCTCTGCCTCATATTTATAGAGTTAGTAGAGTGGTGGTCACCAACAGAAATGACTGCTGTACCAAACAAATAAACGGAGCGGAGATTCGCATTGGAAACTCTTTGGAGAACAACGGCAACAACAATCCCATGTGAGAAACTTGAGGCTGAAGGAACATGAGACATCAAATGCAAATGTGTATGTGGAGATACAACACTATCTTTATCTCCATCTGTTTCTCTCTCTGTCTGTAGATGTGCTGTTATTCCTGCTATTCCAGCAGGTGAGTCCTACAGCTACTCATGCGCTGGGATGGAGGGACATTACGTGAATCTGATCATTCCTGGAAACATGAAGATACTCACTCTCTGTGAGGTGGAGGTTTTTGGAAAAGGTATCTGTAGTACTTTTTTATAAAATCAACTAACAATAATATCATATTGCTAGTCACGGAAATGAGCACTAATACTTTTAATGAATGCAATCTCAAATAATGGTTAATGCTTGATGTGTAGGTCCTGTTTTAAAAAGATCAATTGTAAAAATGCTGTTTAACTCCAGAGCTGATTTGACCAACCAGGCAATGAGAGAAAACATTCTGATACAGGTGAGAGATACAGAATACAATTGACAAAAAAAAACAAAAAAAAACATTCCAAACGTTGTTTAAGCGACATACATTGCGGTATATTAAAAATCCATGTCATAACAAAAATAAACACCAGTATTCAGTATGAACCGGTATACCGCCCAGCACTAGTCTACAGCACCTACTTATGGCGGGGTGATAACATGTTCTGTCTCCAAGAACATGTATTTCATCAGTTGCATTACCTTGTCTAAAAAAATACTTCTAATAAATTACATGCAGGGGGTCTCAAGATATTTTTTTTTTCTTTAAAGATATTTTGAATAATACTGGACCCCATTAATTTTCATTGAAAAATAAATAAATATCTGCAATGTAATTAAATGTTTGGGCGTGATTAAGTCATTTACCATAATCCTTTGAAACACAAGAGACAGAAAGAGAGAGAGATTTGAGTGTACTGTCATATTCTGATCTAATTGCTTTAGTATTATTATGTTATTGTCAGTTGGCATCTGCTCTGGCTGACAGAGGATTCACAAACGTGACACTGAGTTGGTTTCAAACCCCTGAACGGGTGATTCAGAAGGTGAACACTCCTAAAAGTGAGTGTTTTCACAACTGTGTTCTGTACAATAACTATATGACAAAATATGGATGACTGTTACTTGTTATAAAAACAATGTGTAATAAGCATTTTTTTTTTTTGCAGGTTGCATTAAAGTACCGTGATATCCTGGAAAGTTCAAATTGATTAACATTTCTTCATAATTACTTATTTACAATGCAAAGCCTCTTTAAACACTTCTGCTGTCATGTTTAAGCTTACATAAAACATTAGATATTAAAACAAAATTAACTGAACCTACTGAAGTGAATCCTAATCACTAATTGGCATAATATTTACTGTACTGTCTGTACAAGGTACTGTATTGGAAAAACGTTAGTCTTTAAATTGTTTGAATGAGAGAGATAGTCATTAAGAACTTTAATCCAACAGCTTGTCATTCTTTGCTGCCAAATAAATCCTAAATTGTTTGGAAAGCTGCCATTATGTGTGTGTGTGTGTGTGTGTGTGTGTTTATTTAGCCTACTTTTAAAAATCTTAAACATTTATTTACAGGTTTAAATTTAAAAACCAAGATTATGAGAATTTTGGACTCCAGTGTATACAAAAATATATCTCATCTCACTCTCTTGCCATAATATAATAGTAAAGCTACTTGCAGATAACTTTGCCAGATGTATTAATTCCAGAAGCACATGAGTAAGACTGTTGCCTAACCGTCATGAGCATCATGAAGTTATGGATGTAAACAAACAAGCCCTCTCTATTGTAAACAATGGTTCACTCACAGTCATATATATATATATATACCTTTTTGGTTACACTTTACTTGAAGGGGTGTGCATAAGACTGACATGACACCTTCATAATCATGACATGACACATGTCATGAATATGAAGGGTTTTTATGCATGTTTATGACAACTGTCATTTAGTGTCATTTGCTCAGTTATGTAATTTTCAATGCAAAGATGACATTGTTTGAGATGTCTTTGTTATGGGCTATGGTTAGGGGTAAGGGTAGGGTTAGGGTTAGGTCAAATAATGTCATATTTCCATTAAAAATGACATAACTGAGCGAATGACACTTAATGACAGTTTGTCATAAACATGCATAAAACCTCCTTCATATTCATGACATGTGTCATGTCATGATTATGAAGGTGTCATGTCAGTTTTATGCACACCCCTTCAAGTAAAGTGTTACCATTTTTTTTTTACATAATTTGAATATAGTAACATTCTAACCCACATGTAAAATAACACTACCAACATATAATACAAACACTGAAAAGCCCCTGAAAATGTCAAAACATTTAAATAACACCAATAAAACATCATATAACCATGGAACTTTATAAACATAATAATCAATATTTGTCATCCTTAATAACATAGCATAGCCTATATAATTACATTTTGGCATTTGGCAGATGCTTTTTGTCCAACGTGCATTTAAGACAAACACTGTCCAAGTTCTCGCTTTGCCCGATTGAAGGAAAGTGACGACTATTTTAGAACAACCTGTTCAAAGGATGTGATCATATCTAACTGTTATTTACAACTGTTTTCCAACAGGTGGCACATTCAAGAAAATCTTGTTATACACAGAAACATAAATGCAAAAAAAAAAAGATTGAGAGTGAGACCAACAGTGTTTTTGAGAGAGAGGAGAGAGATGGAGATGAGATGCGAGAGAGAGACGTGATTGAATGGAGAGCCTGAGGAGAGAGAGACGATGGATGAGAGAGAGGGAGAGCAACAATTATGATATTTTATTATTAAACACACTCTCTGTCGGGGTCTGGCGTCTGGTGTTCTCCCTCTCACCACCAGAGGTCGCCAACTCCCATCCTCCCGGACTCCCTTTCCGTCACCTTGACTCAACACACCTGGGCACACACTCACACACTCACTCACACACAGCTGTAGCCACTTCCGAGGGCTATTTACGTGCCTTCCCCACGCCACCCAGGCGCGGATGATTAATGTTTTGTGTCAGTGATTGCTGTTCCCGTTCTCAGCCGGTGTCTCAGAGTCTCAGCTCTGTTTGTTTTCTGTTTTTACTTTGTTTTCCCCAGCAGTTAAATAAAGCCTGCATTTGGACCCAAAACCCTTTGTCCCACGGTGTGTCTTTCCTGACGGCGCCGTGACAGAATCATCCGCCAAACATGGGTCCAGCAGGAAGATTCCTCAATGTCCACCAGGGAGACCGGGGCATTGAGGAGTACGCCAGGGACTTCTTGGGAGTGGCTCGCCAGTCGGCGATGGAGAGCACCTGCGCGCTGGTCTGTTTCTGGGGTGGCCTCGCCGAGCCATTCAAGTCCCTTATGCCATTCTGGCACCCCGAGGAGGCGCTGGAGAACTACGTCAACCTGGCTCTGCAGTTGAGCGGCTCAGCCATTAGGATGGAGTTGGCTGCAGAGCCTGCTCACAGTTCTCCCGAGGCGGCCATCCCAGGGTCATCACGGACCCCGTCTGCTGCACCCAGTACCTCCCGCCCATTCCTGGAGCATCGCGGGCTGGTACGCAGCATGCAGGAACCTCCGCTGATGTCGGTGCGAGAGGTGTGGTCTGCTTGCAGAGTCCCAGAGGCAGCGGTGGCCGCTTTTTTGTTCCCCCGAAGCGGCGGTGCCAGGCCAAGATTTGTCCCGGGACGGCGGTGCCGCGCACGATGTACCCGAGGCGGCGGTGCCCGCGCACGATGTCACGGAAGCGGCGGTGCCCACGCACGATGTTCCCGCGCACGATGTCCCCGAGGCAGCAGTGCTGTGCACAGATGTTCCAGCGCCACGATGCCCCGAGGGACGGGTTGCCCGCGCACGATGTCACCGGAGGCAGGCGGTGACGCGCACATGTCCCCGAGGCTGGCGCGGGCTCGAGACGATGTCACGGGGAAGCGGCGGGTGTGTCCGCTCACGATGTTCCGGAAGCGGCGGTGCCCGCTCACAGGGCTCCAGAAGCGGCGGTGTCCGCTCACAAAGTTCCAGAAGCGGCGGTGTCCGCTCACAAAGTTCCAGAAGCGGCGGTGTCCGCTCACAAAGTTCCAGAAGCGGCGGTGTCCGCTCACATATCTCTCGAGGCGGCGGTGTCCGCTCACAGTTCCCCCGAGGCGGCGGTGTCCGCTCACGATGTTCCCGAGCACGATGTCCCGGAGGCGGCGGTGTCCGCTCACGATGTCCCCGAGGCGGCGGTGCCCGCTCACGATGTTCCCGAGGCGGCGGTGCCCGCGCACGATGTTCCCGAGGCGGCGGTGTCCGCTCACGATGTTCCGGAAGCGGCGGTGTCCACTCACGATGTTCCCGCGCCACGATTTGTCCGGAAACGGCGGGTGTCCGCTCACGAGTTCCCGCGGCCGATGTCACGGAACGGCGGTGGTCGCTCACGATGTTCCCGCGCAGCGATGTCCCCGAGGCGACGACGGCTTCCCCCACCCCTCTGTCGCTAACGATGCCCGCGCACGATGTTCCCGAGGTGGCGGTGTCCGCTCACGATGTCCCCGAGGCGGCGGAGCCCGCCATTGCCGTTTCCGGGGAGGCAGCACCAGACGCACCGCTGTGGTGGCCGCTGGTTCTGCCCTGGGTGCCCATTCCACCGGCTCTGCCCCAGGCCCCAGGTCCCCCGCCACCACATGGACTTGGGCCCCCCATCCCTCACCCTACTCCATCCCCGCTCGGCCGTTCCCCTGGGGGGGGGCGCTCTGGAACGTCTGGAAACCGTTCCCTAGGGGAGGGGTCCTGTCAGGGTCTGGCGTCTGTGGTTCTCCCTCTCACCACCAGAGGTCGCCAACTCCCATCCTCCCGGACTCCCTTTCCGTCACCTTGACTCAACACACCTGGGCACACACTCACACACTCACTCACACACAGCTGTAGCCACTTCCGAGGGCTATTTACGTGCCTTCCCCACGCCACCCAGGGCGGATGATTAATGTTTTGTGTCAGTGATTGCTGTTCCCGTTCTCAGCCGGTGTCTCAGAGTCTCAGCTCTGTTTGTTTTCTGTTTTTACTTTGTTTTCCCCAGCAGTGTAAATAAAGCCTGCATTTGGACCCAAACCCTTTGTTCCACGGTGTGCTTTCCTGACGGTCCCGTGACACCCTCCCAATATAACCACAAACCTGAATCAGATGGGCCCTCTCAACATGGCCACCAATCCAAACCAAACACGTCCTTCCAACGTCACAAAACTCCCGACCCAGACAGGCCCCCTCACTGTAACAATCATTATAACAACATCAGGCTCTAATACTTAATCACTAATAAGCCAAGCTCTTTTTCCAGTTTAAAATTTGAATGTTAAAGTTTTGTTTTTTAATTGCAGGACATTAGTGGTATAGGGATAACTGCAGGATGTACAGAGCATGTTTCTCAACTTCACCTACCTCTATTTCCTCTCCACAAGAGGAGTAAGCAGAAGGTCAAGTATTTTTGCATGTGTTATATGTAAATGAACTTTGAGTGATAGAGCATCAGACATCAATAGAGATGACAAATAATAAATAAGAGAATTACCTAAATAACAGCTTTTCATTGCTGACTGTTTCCACAAATTCAGCATACAATTGTAATATAACATGCATATAATGCATTCTGTGTAACAGCATAAATATTTTTAACTTGTCTCCAGTGTATTTAAACAACTTATAACTCGTGTTTCATTAGTTATCAAAAACATACATTATAGTTACGAATTTGCTCCATCATCACACTGTTTCTCAGACCGCATGGTCTCCATCATTAGCATTAAATGTGTGACTAGCACACGCAATGCACAGACTTAACTTGATAGACCTTTATAAAATCCGAAAACAATAAAGTGTTTACACTTTAAAGGCCGACATTTACATTTCCCATAACATTAACTAGTGATGTTACGCAGAGGTGGAAAGTCACGGATTACATTTACTCGCGTTATTGTAATTGAGTGGCTTTTTTGTGTACTTCTACTTTTTAAAGTCATTTTTAAAATCTGTAATTTTACTTTTACTTAAGTATATTTTGTTTGAAGTATTGTACTTCGCTACATGTTAAACCATTAAAAAAGTAAAAAAAAAAAAATTGCTCCCTGGAAACTACTGCAGTAAATAATGGGCAGGAGAGCAAACTGGCGCTAAAATCACAAGAAAGATGCAGAAGGACGAGACAGGCGTTATGGTGCAGACCCAACTGAAAACGAAACCCTGTCGTATTCTGCTAAAGTTGAATTCGAAGGAAGTGAACCCCTGGCCATATTTATGCTCTGTTATGCAGTGTAAGCTGTGTTTGCCTAGGGAGACCAAACTAACAGTTTATAAAATCTAGGGACGCACCGATACCACTTTTCCATTATCGCCTGATACTGATACTTTTTTGGTACTTGCCGATACATATATTTTTATTGCATTTGTAAATTTTAAATATTGGGTACAGAAACCAAAAGCGTATGTATAATGTTAGTTGGTTAACTTTATTTATAAAATAGATACAGTCAAACCAAAATTTAATCAGACACCTTCAACATTTCTCACATAATCACAGTTTATTCGCTATAGTTTAGAAAATGGTAATAAAATATGACAAAAACCTCAGAGTTAAACTGTGTCAGAACAAAAAATCTCGATCATGTCAGATAACTTTGATAGAAAGGTATGTAATGGATAATACGGTGGCGAGCGAGCTCGGCTGCAAATTAAGAAAACAATGCAAATTGAAAAAAAACACCAGCAAATTAGGAAAACATCTTCATCAGTTTGACAACATACGCGCTGCAAATCCTCACAACACATGAAAATGAAGAAACACGCTGCAAATCCCCACAACAATGCAAATGAAGAAACGCTGCAAATAGCACAAACCACAACGGAAATGTTTCAAGGGGACCCAAAAAAGTGACGGACATGGCTGGGATTGGTTTGGCAGTGCCTTTTTTTTTTTTTTTTTTTGAGTTTCTGCTACTGATTCCTTATTTATTTTTTTTATTTTTTTTATTGAAGATATAACATTCACAGGGGATACAGTAATAGCAATAAATTACATACACAACCAAATACAAACAATAAATATAGCCAGGAATAAATAAAATGAAAGATAAAACAAACAAAAACAAATAATCAAAAGTTAAAGTCTTTCTTTTTCATTTTTAAAATAAATAAATAATAAATAAATTAAAATAAAAAATAATTTAAATGGAAAATTACACATAAAATGTCAACTTCAAAGAATACTCAGGAGGTAACCCTTACATCAAAGTCCATATTTTTCCATCAACACAGTGTTTTTAGCAGCTTTTTATTAAGTGATGAGCAGAGAGATTCAGAAAATAATTTCAAATCAATACAAAAAAATCCTAAAATTGGGCATACAATCTGTGCAGTGGCTATTGGTCAGTGGAGTTGTCGGTGAACTGAAAGGTGAGTTTTTTGTTGTTTATTTTAACACCCTGATTGCATGATTCCTTTGTCTTTTAGATATTATTAGTCTAAATAATCTGACGAATTACACGAGTAACTGTGAAACGTTATATAAGAAGGCTAACTTAATAAAATATTCTCAACTAAATATAATTTCAAGGTTAATGAAATCCGCAATGCTTCATTAATTGTTAAAACCAGGTCAAAATAAATTGCAGATTGACAGTAAGAATAATATTGAAAATTATTATTTAATCAGGGCCTTTTAGTAGGCTAATGAAAGAAAGGACAATGGAATACAAATACAGCATGCAAACTTCAGTCAGCTTGTTTTTGTTTTGTTTGATGACACCTGGTCATCACCAGCCGTTCTAGGAGCATTCTCTACGACAAAGCTTAATCTCGCCCACATGAACTGCACAATCTTGGCAAAATCAGCCATTGGATGCCACAGAAAGGGCAATACATTTTGATCTGAAAAACAAAAACAAGTTGACTGAAGTTTGCACGTTGTATTTGTTTTCCATTGTCCTTTCTTTGAGAATATTTAATTAAGTTAGCCATCTTATATAACGTTTCACAGTTACTCGTGTAATTCGTCAGATTATTTAGGCTAATAATATACAAAAGACAAAGGAATCATGCAATCAGGGTGTTAAAAAAAAACAAAAAAAAAACTCACCTTTCAGTTCACCGACACTCCACTGACCAATAGCACTGCACAAATTGTATGCCAAATTTTAGGATTTTTTGTATTGATTTAAACTTATTTTATGAATCTCTCTGCTCATCACTTAATAAGAAAGCTGCTAAAACTACTGTACTGATGGAAAAATATTGACTTTGATGTAAGGGTTACCTCCTTATTCTTTGAAGTTGACATTTTATGTGTAATTTTCCATTTCAGTTTTTTTTATTTTAATTTATTTATGATTTATTTTATTTAGAAAATGGAAAAAAAGAAAAAAGAAAAGTTGTTTAACTTTTTATTTATTTGTTTTTGTTCAGTTTATCTTTCATTTTTATTATTCTTTATGTATTTATTGTTTTGTATTCTGGTTGTGTATGTAATTTATTGCTATGACTGTATCCGCTGTGAATGTTATATCTTCAATAAAATAAAATAAAAAAAAGAATAAGGAATCACTAGCAGAAACTCAAAAAAAAAAAAAAAAAGCCACTGCACAGAAACAAATCCCAGACAGGTCCGTCACTTTTTTGGGTCCCCATGAAACATTTCCGTTGTGGTCCGTGCTCTTTGCAGCGCGTTTCTTCATTTGCATGTGTGGTGAGGATTTGCAGCGTTTCTTCATTTACATGTGTTGTGAGGATTTGCAGCGTTTATTCATTTGCATGTGTTGTGAGGATTTTGCAGCACGTGTGTTGTCAAACTGATGAAGATGTTTTCTTAATTTGCTGGTGTTTTTTCAATTTGCATGTGTTTTCTTAAGTTGCAGCGCCTTGAGCTCTCTCGGCCACCGTAGATTACAATAAACCAAAAATTATTCATACAGTTGTCACTATTTACACAACTATCAATACTTAGTAGGGCAACCCTTAGCCTTAATGACAGCATATAGTCTCCTGGGCATGCCGTCACCCAGCTTCATGCAAACCTGAAATTCAATTTTTTCCCAGACTCGGTCTGAAAAATTTTTAGACCCAAATGTGTATCAATTTTACTGGTAGTCCACTGTATGAAGAATTTTTGGGTATAATATATCACAGTTTAGTTTATTTTGCTATCCTCACTTTACATAAATGAACTATAGTGTCCTGCACCCACTAGTAAAAAAATATAAAAAAAATATATCTGGTCTCTGAATAAATTTTGGTTTGCTGTAAATTATGCCCATTAAAATTTATTTTACAAGTTTTTGTTACTTTCACTGTTAATTTTTTTCTCTCTATGGTAGTCTACATCATCTTTAATCTTTAATTTAATAGCATTAGAGCTGCTCCTTTGCAGCGGCTCAGTACTGCAATCACGCGCTTTGCTGTAATAATGCAAGGAACCACTCGCTATAAATCTCCTAACTGTGATATTTTCAGAAATAGAAGTCGCGTTTTTTCATCTGAAACGTGCTGCGATTTATATTCCAAAGCCACTCATATAATGCCGAAACACTCAAGCAAGCAAAACACGTACAACGCTTGCAGGTATTTGTACTGGTGCAGAATGAGAGGGACAAGTACAGTACAGCCTAGCGCATTTCACACAGGCTGTTAGTGTCACTTTCGCCAGAAAGTCATGTAGGCTATGCTTAAGGGTGAAAATAAATGACGTTTATAGTGAATGCCCATATAAATTGTCTTATATTTACGATTTAGTTTTAATCCAAATGATGCGTGCTAAGTGAGCGAACATCAATAAAGATCACACAACAGAAATGTGCGCACTCTCTCTCTCTCTCTCCCTACCATTAAGTAACTTGTGCATTGTTTTACTTACTTCTTTTTGACATATCTGACCGAACTACAAACTTTCTAGTGATGTCTGTGAGAAAGGGATATTTACTCGACAAGCTGGCGTATCTGCGCCGCCGCGCGCTCAATCCACTCAGCGTGATTTGCTTACCAGCTGGCGCAAATCAGCTATACAGGCATTAATACTGAATGTTTTATATTCATTGCATACATATACTTCGTAGACATCTTTAATCTCTAATAACCCCATTCTGCTGTCTGTTGTCGGTGTTTCTTTGTCTGAATATGGCACTTATCACATGCTGTGTGGTATCGGCGTTTGGTATCGGGGCATTTTAACGAGTACGAGTACAGGAGCTCAGTATCGGTATCGGTGCATCCCTAAAAAAAATATCTCAACATCAACCCTTCGCAAGCATGCAGAAGTAAGGTAACTTGCATCGTTGCATTGGTGGTTAAAATGAAGCTTTGACAGTTTAGCAAGAGCTTTTGCACAAATTAGCCAAAAAGACAGTGGTGCAGGTCTTAGCGATAATATCTGCGATAATATCTTAACTGTTGTTTTAACGATGTGCGATTTTACATTATCTGGTATTTTGCAAAAAAAACAAATCACTCGCACAGAGTGCCTTGAGACCATCACTGACTACAAGCCCCCGCCACAGGCCTGTGATAATGACACATCCCTCCCGGATACACTCAACCACTTTTATTCACGGCTTGAAATGCAGAATGACACCCCTGCACAAAAACTGCCCATACCTCCCAACGACCAGGTGCTCTCTCTGTCTCCAACTGATGTAAGGAAGACCCTATCTAGGATTAACCCACGCAAGGCTGCGGGTCCTGATGACATACCTGGCCATGTACTGAGAGACTGTGCTGCACAGCTGACAGATGTCCTAACAGATATCTTCAACACCTCGCTGAGCCAGGCAGTCGTCCCCACATGTCTCAAATCCACAACAATCATACCGGTACCAAAGAAATCCCCTGTGTCCTGTCTAAACGACTACCGTCCCATCGATCCGCTCCAGTTTGCATACCGTCCAAACCACTCTACAGACGATGCAATTTCCTCCACCCTCCACCTGGCTCTTACCCACCTAGAAAATAAAGACTCCTATGTTAGAATGCTGTTCATCGACTTCAGCTCAGCATTCAACACAATAATCCCACAACAGCTCATCAATAAACTAAACCTGCTGGGCCTTAGCAATTCCCTCTGTGATTGGATCCTGGACTTTCTATCTGGAAGACCTCAGTCCGTGTCGGCCACAACACCTCGACCACAAGGCTGTGTGCTCAGCCCGCTGCTCTTCACGCTGCTGACCCACGACTGCACTGCCAAGTTCAGCTCCAACCACATCATCAAGTTTGCGGATGACACAACAGTGGTAGGTCTCATCAGCAACAATGATGAAACACCCTACAGAGAGGAAGTGGCACAGCTGGCTGAATGGTGTGGCACTAACAACCTGTCCCTCAATGTGAGGAAGACAAAGGAGGTTGTGATGGACTTCAGGAGAAACTCCGTTGACCACCCCCCACTGACCATCGACAGCTCGACTGTGGAGAGAGTCAACAGCACTAAATTCCTGGGGGTGCACATCACAGAGGATCTCACCTGGACCACCAACACCATGTCCCTCTCCAAGAAGGCACAACAGCGCCTACACTTTCTCCGCCGGCTGAAAAGAGCAAGTCTCCCCCCACCCATCCTCACCACATTCTATAGGGGCACCATTGAGAGCATGCTGACCAGCTGCATCACTGTCTGGTATGGGAACTGTAGTGCAGCAGACCGCAAGACCCTCCAGCGGACAGTGAACACAGCTGCAAAGATCATCGGTGCCCCTCTCCCCTCCATCCTGGACATTTTCCTTACACGATGCTCCAGCAAAGCCAACAGTATCGTGAAGGACCCCACCCATCCCTCCCACAGTCTCTTCCAGCTACTACCATCAGGAAGACGGTACCAGGGCATCAGAGCACACTGCTCAACAGCTTTTTCCCCCAGGCTGTGAGAGCCCTGAACTAAAATAACCCGCCCTCCTCTGAAACCCCCACATAACCCCCTACCTCCTGAAACATGGACCATCTCACCCCAACACACTCCCCCCCAACCTTCCACATCATAAAAAAAAACTGTCTGAAACATTCTGAAACAATTCGATCTAGTGTGCCTGTGAAAACAACATGTAGCAAATACACTCTACTCTATGCGCCCTGAGACACTTTTCAAACACACTGCTTTGTGTAACATACTCCAACAAAAAGAATCGTCGTATGTGGTGTACTGCTAATGCACTAAACATCATCTGGCACTGTTCCCAGCCAGCTGTTGACTTACGAGTTTCTCTTTGCAATCATGTACAGTATTATGTGAAGCATCAGTATAGTCTGTACTTTTTTATTTATGTATAGGTAAACATTTATATATTGTATATTTATAGTCAAAATCAGTCAGTAGGCTAGTTGTGTATAGGTACAGTGTTTATCTGAAGCATTCGTATAGTTTGTATTTTTTATTTTTTTTTATTTATGTATAGGTAAACATTTATAAATATAGTATATTTATAGTCAAAATCAGTCAGTAGGCTAGTTGTGTATAGGTTTTACTCTTTTACTTCATTGTTGTATGCCTGTATTTATGTAGCACCGTGGTCCTGTGAGGCACGACATTTCGTTCCACTGTATGTCCCCACATGTAGCAGAATGACAATAAAGCTCAACTTGAACTTGAACTTACTGACATTAGGCTAGTAACATTATAACTCATATTACTTTTATATCGTATTTCTGTCTGTTATAGAACATAAAAAAAACATCCTGTCATCGTGAGACATTTAGATGCGGTGAATGAAACTTCACAATGTTTCACTTGATTATACATTTAGACAGGAATTATAGTTTGGAAAAAGTCTAACTACTTTCTAACTAAAATGTGAACAAGTTATGAGAAAACTAAAACAAGTAGGTTAATAAAAAAGTACTTACTCATGTTTATGATCACTGCTGGATCAAGCCGCTGCATTGGTTTATCCAAAGCTTCTTGAGGTGAATTCTGTCTTATTCCTCTCAGCGCGACGTGAACAGTAAAACTTGAGGTCTTGCTGCTTTGTTTACTGTGATGTGGGTGTTTACACGCGACGCGCTTCACGTGGATGATTATAATATCAATAGCGCTCAGCACGTGGGCGTGGTCGCATTAGAGATAAGGAAGGGAGGAGTGAAAGACTGACATCGGTTGGTTCATATGGATTATTTAGCACCGAAATATGGCTTCGAAGACGTGACTTGTTTAAAGGAGATGTCAAGCTTTCGATAGATATCTCTCGTGTCTCTTTGTTGAGGATTTGCTGAGTTACAGTTCATTTTAAAGATGTGTTTCTAAATAAAGATCACGCAGACCAAAGCGGCAGACAGCACACCCTATTTGTTTTCTTTATTTTCCCTTTTGCCCCATATAAATGCACAAAGTTTTGCTGTCTATGTGTGTATACAAATAAAAGATTTGATCGATTGATGTATTGCTCTTATCTGTAAGATTAAAACTGAAAGTGTAATTTAAGTTATTTTCGGTGTTATCAGGAGAAGATGCCACAAAACGCATATCCGCGTTATTCGACCCCAAAGGGTTAAGGCAACCCCACCCCCTCCTGCTCTCTCCTTTCTCCCTTCCCAGGAGCCACGGAGGAAGAAACTGCAGAATCACATGCCTGAGCAACTGGGCTCCAGTGATCTCACACCAGCACAGGTCCCGCGTGCTGATCCTGGCACCCTTCCCCACAATGAATCAACATGGGCTGGCATGGATAGCGAACTGATTTGCATCCTAACCAAGGCTGTGGAGGAATTCAGCTTAGAATGGTCGGCTCCGGGAGAGCCCTCCTGCAGCTGCTTAGACGAATGATACCAGCCTTGAAGGGGCATCATGTCCTGATCCCTTCAGACAACATGACAGTGGTGTCCTTTATAAATCGCCAAGGCAGTCTCAGGTCACGCTCCCTCCACAGGATGGCAAGAACCTAGGAGTGGACATGTTGTCCCAAGGCAATGTATCACCGGGAGAATGGAGACTACACCCCCAAGTGGTGCAGACGATTTGGTCTGTCTTTGAGAGTGCAGAGGTGGACCACTTTGCCTCAGAAGACAACTCTCATTGCCCATCATATTTCTCAAAGGATCAAGATGCTCTGGCCTACGATTGGCCCAGCGCTTCCTATATGCCTTCCCTTCGATTGCCCTGCTCCCTCAGGTCGTCAGGGAAGTCGGATGCTCAGTCCTCCTGGTGGACCCACTCTTGAGGAACCAGACATGGGTTTTCAAGTTAATTTGGTTGCTGTCGGCAGCCCTTTTGCCAATGCTGCTAAGGAAGGACCTCCTCTCCCAAGCAAGAGGCATGATCTGGCATCCCTGGCCCAAGCTGTGGAGACTTCATGTTTGGCCCCTCAACGGGAGTCATTACAGCTCTTCCACGAGGGTAACTAACACCATTTTGGAGGCTAGTATCCAGCCTATGAGATGTCTCTATGCCATTAAGTGGTTTGTGTTTTCTGACTGGTGTCTGATGTTATGTGTCATCCATTCTAACCATTCTGCAAGAGCTGCTGGATAAGGTGCACACCCCTTCCATGCTCAAAGTATATGTGGCAGCCATAGCGGCGGATCATGTTCTTGTGGCTGGACAGTCAGTCTGAAAAAATGACCAAGCTGTTAAATTCCTGAGGGGAAATTAAATCTGTCTTGTCCTCATTCTGTACCGACCTGGGACTAATCCATGATCCTCAGGGCTTTTCGAGGTCCCCGTTCCAGTTGACCAATTTACGGCCCCTGTCATTTAAGACCGCCCTCCTTTTGGCTTTAGCATCCTCAAAACAAGTAATCACCCTTCTAACTCTTCCGATGAGTAGGGTCCTAATTTACTCTGTATGCTTTGGAGGTCACTCTGGCAGCCCGCCAGTTATGAAGCAGAGACCTTTTTTGCTGATATATGTGCAGCAGTCGGCTGGTCTTCGCTGTTTGCCTTCCTTAGGTTTTATAACCTGGATGTCCCTGCCCTTCAGGCACGGATCTTGTCCACCTATTCTCCCTGATCCCCTATACAAGTGGAGAAGGTCTTAGTTATGTAGAGCCCGGCTTCAGGACCTGGGCCTCATTATTATCTCATGCTTATAGGAGCCCTCATTACGGGCGCTCCAGGACTGGGCTCGCATTACAGCTTTTTTCTGCACTTGCTTATAGCACAGCACTATTGGATACATTCCCCATAGTATTTCACGCAACGTGAGAGACCATTTTAGAAAGGGAAAGTTTCAGTTACTAACATAACCTTGGTTCCCTAAGATAACGGGTATGAGCGTTGCATACACTGTCGCTATCAGTCAAAAGATTCTGATGCGATGGCATTCCGCACCGACTTTACTCAGTCGGATTTGGTGGGCTGAAATGCCATTTATTTATGCAGCTACATGAATGTGAACAAATCAGGCTTTAGTATTTAGAGTAAACAGGAGTTTCCCAATAGCATTTCATGCAACGCTCCTTCCCATTATCTCAGGGAACTGAGGTTACATTAGTAACAAGAGCATTTACAAACCTGATTAAACATGCTAATGATCAGACGGTTGACATTATTAGTTTTCTAAAATGGCAGCTGTAGTGGTTGTAGAGGTAAACGTGAATATTGGTGCCAATATTGGTGGCTGCCTCACGTACCTACAAGAACATTGTAACATTTTTACATTGTGGTTAGGATTGACTAGGTAGAGCTAAGGTGATGATGTTATCAGCAATGAAACTGACCAACGTGGAGTATCTGTGAAAGTAAAAGTAAATGGAGCAAGAGAGAGAGTGAATATGAAAGCATAGGAGGACACATTCAAAGTGTATAGGTTTATAGCTTGATTCTACATAGTATATATTTGTAACCACACAGAAGTTCTAGGCTTTTGACTTAAAATATATGAAGTGTATATTCAGGTTATTTACAGTGAATCAGTCAAAGTTAACCAGGCTGATATAAGTACAAGACTGAAGACCTTTTTTTTTTCTTCTGTGGTGCACAAAACGTGAAATAATTCTTACATTTTGTTGTTTGTATTGCATTGTGTGTATTATTATTATTATTATTATTATTACAACAATGTCAGAAACATCATGTCCATTCATCAAATGGATTTTGAACAAGATATTTGTATGTATAGATATCACTATCATTACATAGCTTGTTTTTGTATTTAATGGACAGTAATTATTAAAAACATTCTTTATAAAACAAGGTTTAAGTTTGAGGTTTTTTTCTGCTTAGAGTTATAGGTATCTGTAGATTGCCTTGGATGTGTGCGTGTGTTTTGAGACCTTTCACAATTACAAATTGTTCCATCATAATGTGTTGCAATGACAGTTAAATGCTGTTTTTGTTAACTCAAGTTACTTACATCTCTTAACTACAATGAAAAACATCAGTGTAAAAAAGGTAAGACATTACAATCATTAGGTGCCTTGAATTACAAACAGCATTTTTACACAATTTATTAATCTAATGTTAATTTATAAGTATTGTTCAATGTTAACTTGTGAACACATTCTGTGTATTATTGCCTTCAGAAACTGTAATTCTTTAATTTAGATCTGTGTGGGTTTCGGAGAAAGATGTGCTAGATTTATTTATTTGTTTTTTTAATTTGCATTATGGTGTTATTTGTTTTTTTCCCCTCCAGTCGGTTAAGACAGTTTGCAGAACAAATCATGCTGCCCTAGATTTATTATCTTGTCAGATTACAAATAAAGATGCATTAAGGTCATAATGCAGAAAATATCCATTGGGATACAGTCTATGTGCTTTTTTATAAATTTATTGAGTGCTGAACTCAACCACTAACAAAACTCCTTGTATTTGCAAACTATTTTACACTAAAATCTAAAATAAATTAAATCATAAATCTGTTCAAAACTTAATGTCCTTTTGCTGTACAGTAACTCTAAATTGACAAATTCTGAACTGACAAATATCAACATGTATCCAGAAGAAACATTGTTCAGATTATGTAAATTATGTAAACATGACAGACAGAGTTGTATATGCTGGCAAAAAGATTCTCCAGGTGCATCGCCAAAGGGGACGAAATGCAAAAGACTCATTAACATCCATTTCACACCATGTTCAGTGCCAAATTAAATTTAAACATTTGATGGTCATGCACTGACCAACCCACTGGCAAGAAATCAAGTGGCAAACGGACAAAACTGTGTCATATGCATTCAATAATTTATGCAGTTTTAAGCAAAAGTTTGGGTACCAAAAATACCTTTTATTTTTAAGAATCTGCTGATATTTGGTTGAATTCATGCGTCCCTCAGCTCTGTCAAGGTTTCCAGTAACTCTGCTTGCCACACTGCCCACAGCATGATGGAACCTCCGCCAAATTTTACAGTAGGGAGCAGGTTCTACTCCTGGAATGCAGTGTTCTTTTCCAAAATAATTCAGGTCGTGAGACAGGTTAGTTTTACCCTACTGATGTACCGTCGTTGCAATAGTAATCCTGCTCAGTACGAGAGATACTGCAGGTTCAGACATTTGGTGCGTGTGCTTGGCTGAGGAGCCACTGGTGCGAAGCTACCATCTGTGGGATTATGACTGAATGCCTCTAAGTCAGAATCCCGCCTAAACGTAATGATACCGCAGCGCCGCGGGACTGTGATTGGCCTGGGATAGCCGGTCGACCCCCCGGGGCCGGCCGGTGTGGAGAGCCGTTCGTGACTGGACCGGGGTGCGGCCGAATGAGTGCCGCCCCTCTCTGGAGACGCACCGCAAGTTTGTGGAGAACCCGGTGCTAAATGACTCGTAGACGACCTGTGACTTTGCTTCACAAAAGGCTCATTGAAACAGTGACCTCCAACGAATCGTATTTTCGAATGTCGCATGTTAAATCATTATTGCCGTAACTTTCTAATGCTGTTTCTAAACTGTCCTATCACAATTACTATCACTTCCATTGCCTCGATGATTATTTCGCACCGAATGGGCTGGATTGCGTAGGCATTTGCACGGATGGCGCGGCCTCAATGACTGGCAAACATAGTGGGGTTGTGAGGAAAATTTTCGACAGAGCACCTGAGGCGACATGGGTTCACTGCTTTTTACACCGTGAAAGCCTCGCAGCCAAAGAAATGTCAGTGCCCTTAAATGAGGTGATGGACATTGCTGTCAAAAAAATTAATCTAGTGAAGAACAGTGCTCTCAGTTCCCGCTTGTTTTCAATTTTGTGCGACCAGCTGGAATCAGACCACGGCCAGTTGTTATATCATAATGAAATTAGGTGGCTGCCACGGGGAAAAGTTCTTAATCGTCTTTTCGAAATGCGCAAGCTGGTGCACACATTTCTGGAGGAGAAATGGTCTCCCCTGGCAAAGCATTATGCAGAGGCTGAATTTCTTGTGAAACTGACATACATTTCAGATATCTTTGACCAGCTAAACCTATCCTTTCAGGGGAGAAACAACGGTGTTTTCTTGATGGCTGACAAAATTGAAGCATTCAAACGGAAGTTGGTATTGTGGGAGAAGAGAGTGCAGGAGAACATTTTTCACATGTGGCCTAACTTTACTGATGTTCTGCAGGAATTCCCTCACATCAGCACCGACATACAGAGAATTGTCCGGGACCACTTGACCAGATTAACACAGAAATTCTCAGATTATTTTCCCAACGACCAAAGAGTTGGGAATGCGTGGATTCTTTTTCAGTAGACCCAAGTGATGTGGATGTTGTTCTCCCCATTAATTTGCAAACACAGTTAGTGGAACTTGCATCTGATGGCAGCTTGCTTTTCGCAAGATGGAACTGAGCTCCCTCTGGATTCAAACCAGACACGAATATCCAGAACTCGCAGATCGTGCAACGAAGTTTCTCTTACCATTTAGCACTACCTACCTTTGCAAGTCGGGACTTTCAACAGTGACTGCAACAAAAACAAAAAGCAGGAATAGGCTGACAACAGCTAGTTTGTGTGCGACACTACGAGTGGCCCTTTCCCCAATTCCACCTCGTCTGGATATCATCATTTCAGAGCGGCAGTCTCAAATGTCACATTAACGTGAGTAAAAATAAATAAATCAGTTTGCCTCATAGTCTGCCTAATTATTGAAAGTGTTTGTGTGTTTTTGTGAAATTAATTATAATAAGCATATACGGTGTAGCCTAGGTCTAAAGAGGCATTTCAGTTATTTATTTATTTCCAGCCTTAGTGGGTCGTATGACTGGCATACAAAAAAAAAATAGTGTCGCAGTAGGCAAAAGGTTGAGAAATCCTGCATTATTATGCAGTCTCAGAAGTGTGCCCAAACTTTGCATAAAACGGTATGTGTGTATGTTTAGGGGCATGCAGGTTGATGTTCAAATATTTTACTTTTTTAGGGGAAATATCCATTATACTACATTTTACCATTGTAATGAATATTAACCTTGTGACAACCAGTGCTGGATTACAAGACTATCCTATTTAAGTCAATGTGTTAAACAAATTAGGTCAAATGTAATATAAAAGTAATCAATAAAAATTTGATTCACAAACATTTTACACTGATACAGTAGTTTTTGGAACATTTTAGAAAATAAAGTACTTCATTATGTTAAATGAAGTTTTAAGAAGACAGAGAGAGAGAGAGAGAGAGAGAGAGAGAGAGAGAGGTAAGTCACTGGGACAGAAGGGAGGAGAGATGAGGTTGGTCATTTGACACATTTACACAGATTGTCCTGTGACTGATATCACTCACACTCTCCATCCTAAGAAAAAAACAGATGCCTTTAATCAGTCATGAAGAAGCTCGACAAGTACCTGTTGATCTTACTGGGTAACGTACAGCATTCATGTATCTGCTATTTTGCTAGATTCACACTAATATTAACACAATTTTCTGCAATGCTTTCCTTTGTGCAGCGATTTTGCTCTGTTTTTAGTTAAGTTCACTCATTTCACCCTCTACTGTGGATTTACAGCACGTTTACAGCACAAGATTTCTTAAAACCACTTTTTTTTTTTTATAAAGCCTGAACTCATGATTTTATGTTACTTTTTTTTCTTGTTTTGCATTTATTTATTTTTCTCATCATACAGATTTTGCTCATTTTGCTTGTCACTGTCTCTCTAGAAATTACTGTGAAAATGACTTGAAATATTTGTTCCTCAATAAAACTAGTGTGCTACCTCAGAAAACCAAGTGATGTTCTGATATGCAACAGTGCAATTCAAATAAACATTACATTTAAATAATTTCTAAAGTTCATTTGAATCTTGTTGTTTACACAGGGGTTTTATCAATTCAAGAAATGGCAAATGGAGCAGATGGTAAGAATCTTTCAATTTAATGACAATTATTTTATTTGGTCCCATTTAATTCATTTTTTAAGGAAACATTTTTTTTTCAACCCATAAAAAAAAGCATAGGTTTTCATCAAAAATAGGGTTTTTGCCAAATACTTTAAATTAAACAGTGTCAGTCCATACAACAAATGCTCTGCAAGAATGCATTTTAAATAATTAAATAAATAATAAATAAGGTTATTTAAATGAAACGCTGTTGAAGAAAGTTTTATAAAGAATTCCATAAATAATCGAAGAGACCTTGATTCTTGAAACATTTTCCAGACATCACATCACCCTGGCGATTCACAACCCTATCGACCATATATGGGAACTTTTCTGCTAAGCTTGCCGTCGACGGTGACCATGGCACAGCAATACAGGGACCAACCAGTGGTGGAGACTGGAATTATGGCAGGAATATCAAGTGGACACGATCGCCATCACTAATGCATACAGCAGCAATTATCACTGGATAAACGGTGCAGTGATTCTTGTCGGGAACTCCCCTTCTTTGATTTTATGTGGCTGCAGATAACATGAATATAAACAGAAACAGATAACAGATGATCTTTCTGTCTGTAGATGTGCTGTAATTCCTACCATTCCATCTGGTCAAACAACCAACTTCTCCTGCGGTTGGATGGAGGGACGTTACATGTTTGTTCATATTCCTGGAGATCAGAAGACTTGTTCTTTGTGAGGTGCAACTCTACGGGTATTTTATTAGGTAAATCATTGTTGTAGATTACGGACTAACTGAATTCTTGAAACACAGTGTTGGGCTGCTAAAGTGCAAATCGATAGAGATTTTGTCAATGTCTCTGTTCTCAGCAGATACTGCTTGGGTGGGGGGGGTACAATGCTGTTTCATGCATTCAGAGTTGTTTACACTGTTTGTTACGTCCCAGTGGTTGTGCCTCCGTGTTTTTGCTTTCTCCTTCTCTCTCTGCTCTGTTGTATTCTTAGGTTCAACCCTCCTTGGACTGCTATTGGTTCAGGAAGCTGTCTGTCATCGTTAACGTGGGTGACGTCTTTATCTCTGCTGCCAATCCTGTTTCCTGCCAGAGTTTAAAAGGATGACTGAATGAACGCGGAGCAGACTTTGCTTTTCTGTTTGTGCATTTGCATTTTGTTTGTTTCTTTTTGTGGTGTTCTTCTGTTACAGTTTTGAGTTGTCCTTTTGATCTTTTCTTTAAGTTTTCTATTTTGTATTTCATTGTTTACTGCCTTCGAAACATATGTAGGACAACGTTCTCCTTGCCCCTGGGGAAAACTGGACCAGGTAGTTTGTCACGTGACATACATGTAGCAACATGTAGTGACTCTGATGTATTAGAAACACTAGTATAGAAGTGAGCGCCACTTTTTGTACTTTTGTTTTGGTGAGTTTAGAGCAGGTTAGTTAGGGCGTGAAAATGCCGAAGACTTGTTTATTTCCCTGTTTTTTTTCCCTTTTGTTAGTAGGTTAGATTTGGCAACTTAAGTTAGATTGGTTTTCTTTTCTTTGGCGCCGCTTGCGTCCATTTTTCCCTTGTGGGGGTTATTTCATTTTTTGGGTTGAAAATATTGTGAAATTATAGTTTTCTCTTTATTTGTTATCTTGGTATTTGATTATTATTATTATTGTTATTTGATGTTTTCCATTTTTCTTCTTTTAAACTTGTAAATAAATCACCTTCTTTGGCAGTTTTCGTGTTGCACTCCTCTTTTTGCCACCACCAATGCCACAACCATCACAACTACAAATGTTACCCCTTTTAAACCTAGACTTAAAAACAAGAGGTCGTAACATTTAATGGGGGCTCGTCCAGGATCTAATCTCAAATTTCTGTTGTGATGATTTGTGTGTGCTGGTGGCAACGGGTGTGTTACATTAGGTTGCGTTGAGGAGCGCGTTTGTTACGCTTGGTTTTTGGTTATGTATTATGGAAGTGTTTAGTTTACAGAATTTTGTTATTAATCCATCATTAGAGCAGATTAATTTGTTGCAGATAGCAGACCATTATCAGATTGCCGTGAGTAGACATGCCCTAAAGAAAGAGATAAAAAGTAGAGTGTTACAGCGTTTGAGTGAGCTAAATGTGCTTTCTATGTCAAATGTTGCGGATGATGTGGCTAGCGGAAATGTTAGTATTGGTGACGTTGCAGTGGCTCGTCTCACTTCTATGGATTACGAGGATAAACGGAGTGGTAGAGCTGGATCCGAGGTTGAGGCTGAGGCCAAGGCCGGCTTGCCACCGTTTGATCCGTTCTCTCCAGGTTCTACTGGTTCACGGGAGGGTGCGCGACTGAAGGTCCGTTTGGCCCGGTTGCACTATGAGGCGCAAGAGAAAGCCCACGCACGTCAAGCTGAATTAGACTTGCGTTTGGAAGTGCGCAAGCTTGAAATAGAGGCTGACAAGCAGGTGAGGCTGCGGGAGCTTGAGTTAGAGGAGGCGAAGGTTACTTCTGGCTCAGCTGTGCAGGCGAACCCAGTTCAAGTCTCTCGGAGTCCTCCGCTGGCTGATGTGTCCCAGGATACATTTGACGTGAGTAAGCACATTGTATTAGTTCCTCAATTTAGAGAAACAGAAGTAGATTCTTACTTCAGTGCGTTCGAACGTATTGCCTCCTCACTTCGATGGCCAAAAGAGGTCTGGCCTTTACTTTTGCAGTGTCGGTTGTTTGGTAAAGCACAAGAGGTTTGCTCTACATTGTCACTAGAGGAGAGTTTGAAATACGAGTCTATAAAATCTGCTATTCTTCGTGCATACGAGTTAGTTCCTGAGGCATATAGGCAGCGTTTCAGGGGGCATAAAAAGGGCGTTGCCCAAACTTTCGTCGAGTTCGCACGAGAGAAGGGAATATTATTTGATAAGTGGTGTACAGCCAGTAAAGTTAATGATTTTGATTCCTTACGAGAGCTTATCCTGTTAGAGGAGTTCAAGGGATGTTTACTTGAACGAGTTGTGGTTTACCTTAATGAACAGAAAGTCACTTCATTGTCTCATGCAGCGGTACTGGCAGATGAATTTGTTCTAACCCATAAGAATGTCTTTGTCTCTGTACGCCCGGAAAAGTCACAAGCCGTTCCTTTTCAGTCGCAAATTTCGCGTTCTAAATCTAGCCCGTTTAATAATAAAGAAGATCGTGAATGCTTTTATTGTCATAAAAAAGGGCATGTGATCGCGGATTGCTTAGCTTTAAAGCGTAAGCAGCAGCCACCATCTAAAGGCGTTGGGTTTGTGAAAATTCTTAACGTGACTGAAAATGTACCTCTTGAGGAAAAAGTTAAGGAGAGTTATAAACCTTTTATTCTTAAGGGGTTAATCTCTTTAACTGGCAATCATGAGGACCAGAAATAAATAAGAATGCTTCGAGACACTGGTGCCATGCAGTCCTTTATTTTAGCAGATAAAGTACAGTTGTCTGATAATACTTTTTGTGGCTCCAGTGTGATAGTGCAAGGCATTGGGATGGGTTGCGTTAAGTTACCGTTGCATCAGTTACATTTGCAGAGTGAGTTATATACAGGTTTTGTGAGAGTGGCTGTTTGTTCCTCGCTTCCCGTGAAAGGCGTCGAATTTATCCTTGGAAATGACCTGGCAGGAGGAAAGGTAATACCTGTGTTAGAGGTGCTTGATAAGCCAGGTACATTTTTTCAGTCTGAGGTTTTGTCTGAATCTTACTCCGATGTTTTTCCCGCATGCGCAGTTACTCGCACTCAGTCGCGCAAGGTGGGTGAGGTGGATGATTTGTCTAATTCATTCATGCTTCCACTTTTGTCTGGTGATGCATCGCTAGATACGGTTCTTTCATCTGCGAAGAAAAATAATTTAAATCCAGAAGGTGCTAGTGGAAAAAGGTCTGATGCAGATATTTCAAAGTTACCTGTGTCTCGAGAGGAAATTAGTGCTACGCAGAAGGTGGATAAGTCTCTCACCACTCCTTTTAATTCTATTGTTTCTTTTGATGTGGCTAAGGATAAGCTAGTTGCCTATTTTGTTGACAATGATTTATTGATGAGAAAGTGGTGTTCTAGTCATGAACAAGATTCAGACTGGAATGTTGTATACCAAGTTGTCGTTCCTTCTCCTTATCGTCAGCATGTTTTGTGCTTGGCCCATGATCATCAGCTGGCTGGCCATCTAGGAATTACAAAGACTTACAATAGGATATTGCGTAATTTCTTCTGGCCAGGTTTAAAAAAAGATGTTGTTCATTACTGTCGCACGTGCCATACCTGTCAGACTGTCGGGAAGCCGAATCAGGTGATTCCGCCTGCCCCACTGTCTCCTATACCAGCAATCGGAGAGCCCTTTGAACACGTAGTTGTAGATTGTGTTGGACCATTGCCAAAAACGAAAAATGTGGTAACCAATGTCTTGTTAACCATTATGTGTGTTTTTTTTTTTTTTTTTCCTTTTTTTTTTTTTTTTTTTTTTTTTTTTTTTTTTTTTTTTTTTTTTCTGGCTACTAGGTTTTCGGAAGCGATTCCTTTGAGAAAAATCACCGCGCCTGTGATTATTAAAGCGTTGCTGAAGTTCTTCTCTACGTTCGGGCTCCCTAAAGTAATACAAACCGACCAAGGTACGAATTTCTTGTCAAAACTCTTTAAACAAGTTCTAGAGTCTTTAGCCATTTCCCACTGTGTTTCAAGTGCGTACCATCCGCAAAGCCAGGGCGCACTTGAACGCTTTCATCAAACACTTAAGTCGATGCTTAAGAAATATTGTTTGGAAACTGCAAAGGGTTGGGATGAGGGAGTTCCCTTGGTTCTATTTGCTGTAAGAGAGACCGTACAAGAATCTCTTGGGTTTTAGTCCAGCCGAACTCGTTTTCGGTCATCAAGTGCGAGGACCGTTAAAAGTTCTTAAGGAAAAAATTTTGGCTACTGATTCGAGTCCAAGTACTAACATATTGGATTATGTCAGTTCGTTTCGGGATCGTTTACATACTGCTTGGCTGTTGGCTAAAGAGTCTCTCGCCCATGCTCAGAAAGGCATGAAGCGCAAGTTTGATCAAAAAGCTGTTGCACGATCTTTTCAGCCAGGGGATGAAGTGCTTGTACTTTTACCCGTTCCTGGGTCCTCTTTGTCGGCTCGTTTTTTTGGTCCTTATGTTGTGAAAAAGAAAATGAGTGAGACTGACTATTTGCTTCATACACCTGATAGGAAACGCCAGACCCGTGTTTGTCACATAAATATGTTAAAAGCTTACCATACTAGGGAGACGCCGGTGGTGAAAGCTTCGGAACAGACTGCAGGGCACGTTGTCTCTTCTGTCGCGATGGCCGTGGACTTGGCTCCGTCTCCTGACAGCTCGGGTGCTGATGTGGATGGTGTCGTGCTCCGCAACACTCTCCAGCAGTGCGCAAGGTTTGCTAATTCGGAGATATTGGAAGATCTTCACCCTTATCTTAGTAATTTAACCGTGGACCAGGAAACCGACATCGTTAAGTTAATTTCTGATTTTAACTGCCTGTTTAGCCATGTTCCTAAACAAATGAATGTCTTGCAGCATGATATTAATGTAAATGATGCTCGCCCTATTAAACAACATGCTTATCGTATCAATACTGCCAAGAGAGCTATTATGCGTCAGGAGGTAGATTATTTGCTGAAGAATGGTTTAGCCAAACCCAGTTCTAGTCCTTGGAGTTCTCCATGCTTGCTTGTTCCTAAGCCTGATAGTACATTCCGATTCTGCACAGATTATCGTAAAGTAAATGCAGTAACGGTGCCAGATAGTTATCCATTGCCCCGAATGGAGGACTGTGTGGATAACGTTGGATCCGCTTGTTTTGTTAGCAAGCTTGATATGTTAAAGGGATATTGGCAGGTCCCTTTGACTTCACAAGCTTCAGAAATGTCTGCCTTTGTAACACCTGACAATTTCCTACAATACACAGCGATGGCGTTCGGGCTTAGAAATGCACCGGCAACTTTTCAGAGACTTGTGAATATGGTACTGGCTGGTGTGCCGAACTGCAGTGCATATCTTGACGATTTAGTTGTTTATTCGGCAGACTGGACCGAACATGTGTGTTCGTTGAAAATGGTGTTTGAACGTCTTGCTAAGGCAAATTTAACGCTTAACCTGGCAAAGTGTGAGTTTGGACGGGCAACTGTCACTTACCTCGGCAAAGAAGTTGGTCAGGGTCAGGTGCGTCCTGTAGAAGCAAAAATTACAGCTATCTTGGAGTTCCCAGCTCCTTTCACTCGACGAGAATTGAGATGTTTTTTGGGTATGGCGGGGTATTACCGCAGTTTTTGTAGGAATTTCTCGACTGTGGTTAATCCTCTCACTGCGTTGCTCAGTCCATCTAAATCTTTTGAGTGGTCTGTTGAGTGTCAGTATGCTTTTGATTGTGTGAAGACGCTTCTGTGTAATTCACCTGTTCTTCTTGCACCTGACTGTACGCGGGGCTTTACACTTGAAGTTGATGCAAGTGCTGTTGGTGCTGGGGCTGTTCTTCTTCAGGAGGATAAAAATGGTATAGATCATCCTGTTAGTTATTTTTCACGTAAGTTCAACAAACATCAGCTTAATTATTCAACCATTGAGAAAGAAGCCCTTGCTTTGTTACTTGCCTTGCAACACTTCGAAGTTTATGTCGGATCCAGTAGTCTTCCCGTCATTGTGTATACCGACCACAATCCTCTTGTATTTCTTTCTCGGATGTACAATCAAAATCAACGTCTAATGCGATGGGCCTTGGTAGTCCAAAATTTTAATTTGGATATTCGACATAAGAAAGGGGCTGAGAATGTTTTGGCTGATGCTCTTTCAAGAGTTTGAGTATGTGGTGATGTTTTTTTTTTTTTTTCTCCCTTGTCACAAACAGGTTTGTTCTTAAGGGTGGGAGTGTTACGTCCCAGTGGTTGTGCCTCCGTGTTTTTTCTTTCTCCTTCTCTCTGCTCTGTTGTAATTCTTAGGTTCAACCCTCCTCGGGCTGCTATTGGTTCAGGAAGCCGTCTGTCATCATTAACGTGGGTGACATCATTATCTCTGCTGCCAATCCTGTTTCCTGCCAGAGTTTAAAAGAATGATTGAATGAACGCGGAGCAGACTTTGCTTTTCTGTTTGTGCATTTGCATTTTGTTTGTTTCTTCTGTGGTGTTGTTCTTCTGTTACAGTTTTGAGTTGTCATCTTGATCTTTTATTTAAGTTTTCTTTTTTGTATTTCATTGTTTATTGCCTTCGTAACATACGCAGGACAACGTTCTCCTTGCCCCTGGGGAAAACTGGACCAGGTAGTTTGTCACGTGACATACATGTAGCAACATGTAGTGACTCTGATGTATTAGAAACACTAGTATAGAAGTGAGCGCCACTTTTTGTACTTTTGTTTTGGTGAGTTTAGAGCAGGTTAGTTAGGGCGTGAAAATGCCGAAGGCTTGTTTATTTCCCTGTTTTTTTTTCCTTTTGTTAGTAGGTTAGATTTGGCAACTTAAGTTAGATTGGTTTTGTTTTTTTTCTGTTCTTTTCTTTGGCGCCGCTTGCATCCGTTTTTCCCTTGTGGGGGTTATTTTATTATTGGGTTGTAAATATTGTGAAATTATAGTTCTCTTTATTTGTTATCTTGGTATTTGATTATTATTATTATTGTTATTTGATGTTTCCCCTTTTTCTTCTTTTAAACTTGTAAATAAATCACCTTCTTTGGCAGTTTTCGTGTTGCACTCCTCTTTTTGCCACCTCCAACGCCACAACCATCACAACTACAAATGTTACCCCTTTTAAACCTAGACTTAAAAACAAGAGGTCGTAACACTGTTAAAGAGTAAGATTCTCATGCTAAGCATGGACAAATTTAAAAAAACAATTTAGACATATGACGGAGTATTTCTGTGCTAAAAACCGCCAGCCAGTAAAAGGTGAATATTGCATTTTACTGACCTCGATCCATGAAACATTTCCCAGAGAACGTAGCGCTATGGTGCACCTTGAGCGCTTCATCACAGTACGGAGTCTGGAATGCTAGATATGCTGTTGATAGTTTACACCACACCTGTACCCAAACCGCAGAAGAGACCAACCCGTGGCATAAAGTGGATCTGCTGAATGAATACCAAGTTAAAAAAGTGGCCATCACTAACAGAGATGACCTCGCCACTTATCAGAGGATAAACGGGGCGGTCCTTCTCGTCGGGAACTTCCGTGACGACATTTACAGAAACCCAGTGTAAGGTTTTCTTTGACTTTTTATCTTTGTCTACAATTGACAATGGACAGAAATGTATAATGTGACCTTTCTGTATGTACTGTAGATGTGCTGAAATTCCTACTATTCCTTCTGGAGTCACAGAAACCTACTCATGTGGAATGGTGGGACGTTACGTGATTCTTCACATTCTTGGAGATCAAAGGAGCCTTAGTTTTTGTGAACTTGATGTCAACGGTCAGTTGATAGGTAAGTCACTGCTATAGACAGGGCCGGACTGGGACAAAATTTCAGGCAGGGAAATCTCACACTCATTTAGACCATCCCATGCACCCACAAGAAATGTTGAAAACATGGACAACCCTATTTTTTGTATGGCCATCACTATCACATAAAAAAGGTTTAAATTCATATAGGCTGGGGCCATGCAATGTAATTAAAGGTTATCTTTTGAACTGCACCTTTACTTCCATTTTCCTTTTCAATCTCTTCATTTTCCATGATATCTCTATCTCTGTGTCACTGTGTGTTGACTGTTTTATTCAAAGTAAAACCATTGTTACTATTTGAAAGGTGTGTGTTGTTGTCTTCTCTAGCTTTCTCTAAACCTGTTATAAAGCAATGTCAGGGCTGTACAGTGCGACATATATGTCGCTCGTGCTACAAACAAAAACTGGCCTGTGCGATGAATAAATGTACCACTGTAGCACACGTGCAATACAGTTCTGGCGCCTTCGTCTCAATATACTGTACAATGTGACATACACAGTAAGAATTGTGAGATATAAACTCAGAATTCATATTTTAAAAAAAGTCAAGTGAGAAAAAGTTGTGATTGCAAGATAAAAAGTCCTAATTTCTGTGGCTAAACTGGCTTCAATTGTAAACATCATGTATGGGCTGGACTCCACTTCATCCACGGTGAAAGCCGATCCGGCGATCCACAGCGCGAAGTTGAAGTATTTCCTCAGGCAACCGCCAAGGGCTCAGCTCCAGGCAGACGAAGCGGGGATATCGTCCTCTTGGAAGACCAAAAAAGTAGTTTCGCTTTCACAAATGAAACACAGCAGGTCTTCACGCATGCGGCGGCAGCAACAATACTACAGCGAGAATAAAAGTTACGCCTTCTTTCTTTGCGTGAACATTCGGGCAGCATTATGCAAATCTTCCCACATAGTGATGTAGACATGTGGGGGCATGTTAGAACGAGCCGTTTTAGGTAGGCGTGGCTGACTCTTAACTTTTATAAAGAATATCTCTTTGGATTTGAGACTTTAGTCTTTGCAATGTACACATCTTCTTTATGCACCAAGAGCTTTAACACTCCAAAGAGAAAGGAAAAATTGAAATTGCATCATATGACCCCTTTAACTCAGCGGTAGAGTTACTCTCGTGGGACACTGCACTTATGTGCAATCACAAAAGTACATTATTTACATATGCATTAAAGCCTTGGCAGTTTAACATTTAATTAATGTGCTGTTCTAGCATGCGTTTTTTTCTGAGCACGAACACATGAAGCGCGCACACACCGCACACTAAAACTGTGCCTGCCTGATTACTAGATTAAGTTGTCTCTCTCGTCTGATTGATTTTGCGCCTAATACTGTCAAAAACACACAATGTTTACATATAAACACAGTTAGAGATTTTTTGGTATGTCTAATTGCTGATGACATGTTTTTACATCTTTAGAAGCTCCCGAGAACCATCTTCGAGTGGATGCCCCGCTATCTAGTTCGTTACCGGGAACCTTAGCTTTAACCAGTTCGCAGTTTGTACCTTTTCCCGCTGTAACATATCACTTGAACCTTTTCTTCGAACTTTTTAGGTCCGTTGGGTGTTATGAAGTTTCAGCCTAGCCAATAGTTTTTTCGAAGCTAGCAGTTCAACCAAAAAGAAGAAGACCACATGTAGCGGTTTCAAAACCCAAACTGCAAAGTTTGCAGAGGATTACCGAAGATTCTGATGAGTGAGTTGATGATACTGTGCAAGCCTGAGGCGCGTACTGGAAATATGCTTATTATGGATGTATTAATTTAAATTTTATTAAAACTGCAACAAACCTTCTGTCGAAAAAAAGTTTTTTTGGGTAAATGTAAATACATTTTAACTATCGGTGTGTGCATGCATATTATATTTAAAGTTGCTTAAGTGAAATCAAGGAGTTTATAAGAGTTTTAATTACCCATGGTGGATGCTGGATCTGAGTAACGTGTACAGTGTTAGTAGAGTGGTGGTCACCAACAGAAACGACTGTTGTGTAGAACGAATAAATGGAGCGGAGATTCGCATCGGGAACTCTTTGAAGAACAATGGCAACAACAATCCCATGTGAGAAACTTGTGGCTGGAAGATCATGAGAGATCCGGCACAAATGTGAAGGATTGATGCAGATATGACAGCATTTTTATATCCCTCACCTGTTTCTCTCTGCCTGTAGATGTGCTGTTATTCCTGCTATTCCAGGAGGCTCTTACGGCTACTCATGCGCTGGGATGGAGGGACGTTACGTTAATCTGATCATTCCTGGAGACATGAAGATACTCACTCTGTGTGAGGTGGAGGTTTTTGGAAAAGGTATATCTGTAGCCATCGATTGTAATGACAAAAATTATTAGTTTTAATGTGACCCTGGAACACAAAACCAGTCATAACGGTCAATTTAAAATTGAAAGCGGAAATAAATACAGTTCATTGATGTATGGTTTGTTAGGATCAGACAATATTTGGCCGAGATACAACTATTTGAAAATCTGGAATCTGAGTGTGCAAAAAAAATCTAAATATTGAGAAATTCGCCTTTAAAGTTGTCCAAATGAAGTTTTTAGCAATGCATATTACTATCAAACATTAAGTTTTGATATATTTATGGTAGGAAATTTACAAAATATCTTCATGGAACATGATCTTTACCTAATGATTTTTGGCATAAAAAAATCGATAATTTTGACCCATACAGTGTATTGTTGGCTATTGCTACAAATATAAAGACCAGTTTTGGGGTCTAAGGTCACATATTAGATTATATAACTAATAATTATATTTTCATATTGCTATGGCAGCACTAATATACTTTAATGAACTCAAACCCAACTAATAATGTGTCTTTGTCTGGGGTCCAAACTATTTGTGTTTTTATGTATTTATATGGATGTTTGATAATGCTTGTTTGATTAGGTCCTGTTTTAAAAAGATCAATTGTAAAGATGATGTTGAACTCCAAAGCTGATCTGACTGACCAGACAATGAGAGAAAAGGTGAGAGTAAGATCAAATAAAATTCCTATAAAACCTGAATTGGAGCATCTGATTTTGCAAAGTACAATTCTGTCATAAAAAAGGAACTGAATGTAACACGAATGAAATGTCATGGAATTTGTGAAATTTGGGATAAATAAATCAAACACAGGGCTGTACAAATGGATCAAATCACGCTATTCATTCATTTTGTCTGTTAATACGAAATGAGTGAATGAATGACACGGTTTCATTTACTACACAAACTCAAACACACGTGAGTTCACTGGTGTTTTCAGCATCTCATTATACAAGTTCAAATGCAAAACACAGGTTTTGGTATAAAAATTCGGGGAAACAACAAAACAGATTTCATAAGGCCCTAAAATGTATCTTTTGTTAAACTTTTAATAAATTGTAACATTTTCACTATTTTGTAAATTGTATAGTTTGTAAACATTTAATTAATCATATAATATTCACGATTTTATTTAATTAGACATGCTTTGATTATTAACATTTAATTTAACAATTAAAAATTTGCAAAGACCATTGAGAAAATCACCTTATACAAAAGACACATTTAAGTACCAAACAATTGGACAGAATGCTCTCACATGACAACAGGCTAATGCTAATCTGAAGTAGGTCTACAGCGCCTCCTTATGGCTGCAGTTAAACATCTCCAAGACAAATGATTTAGTCCTAGGGCCTGTTTCATAAAACAAGTTTACCAAAAAGCCAGGCTTATTTCAGTTAGTCTGACTTATTGTCAGTTGATTTGATTTCAGAAAGCAACGTAAATAATAAATCAAATTAATAAAAATATAGGCTACAACCAACTGAGTTTAATGTATTGTGCTCAAGATTTAATGACATGTTTTAATATTTAAACCCACCTTTAGATAGTGATCAGCAGTTTCTAGCCGTGCAGCCTTTCTCTCAGGTTTTATGACAGCTGTACCTTGTATGGTTTTTAGTAGAACATTAAAACATCACAATCTAAAATTGTTTTTTGAAGCATTCAAAACACTAAATTAAAAGTTAAAATCACTAAATTAAAAATAAATAATATAAAACAGATTATATTTTAACTGATAAGAGGAATACACTTTAACTTTTGAACTAGCAATTAGGGCTGTATTAGCTAGCTTACATTTGATTTACAGTTGCTGCTATCATAAAAATTATGTAGGTGTAAAATTATGTGACGTGTCAGTTATGCACTGGGGAAAACACAACGTCTCAAATGCATAAAACAGCATAAATATATTCACTGTTTGTCACGGTGGATCGATTTGATCCATGATCGACATTAAGGGCTGCTTAAGAATAAGCGTGCACATCAACTTATCTTGACTCACTGAACCTTGATCAATTAGCGAGATTGCGTGAACTTAAATTGTCGTTTATGGAACCGCTTTAGCGCCGATTGATTTGTTAGGTTATCTGAAGTCAGGTTTTTGACTTCAATCTCCGCTTTACTTAGGGTCATTTATGAAACAGGCCCCTGGTGTACATGTTATATATAACCACATTCACATAAACACATCTAAAATACATCATTACTTTAATACTTTACTTACATTAAAGTACATGCAGGGGGTCTCAAAACCTGTTTGTGTGTGAATAACTGGCTGTTTAATTTATATACCTAAAAAAATGTATTATGAATTAAAATATCTGAGTGTATTGTCATATTTTGATGTAATTTGTTCAGTATTAATGCTATTTTCAGTTGGCATCTGCTCTGGCTGACAGAGGATTCACAAACGTGACACTGAGTTGGTTTCAAACCCCTGAACGGGTGATTCAGAAGGTGAACGCTCCTAAACGTGAGTCTGTTTGCACAACTGCATTTTGCACAGTAATTTATGCCATAATATGAATGAATGTTAATGATTATAAAAACCATGTGATGTAATACACAAAAATGTGTTCATTCACAGGTTGTGTTAAAGTACCGTGATATCCTGGAAAGGTCAAATTGATTCAGATTTTCTTCATAATTACTTATTAACAATGTAAAGCCTCTTCAAGCACTTCTGCTGCCGTGTTCAAGCTTACATAAAACATTAGATAATAAAACAAAGCTAACTGAACAACATACTAAAGTGAATGCTTATTACAATCACAAAACTATTTATTGTGCTGCCTGTTCAAGATATATTATGTTTAAAATGTTTTAAATTGTTTAAATGTGAGAATATCATTAAGGACTTTTATCTAAAATCCTGGACAGGACGGGTCCGGGAAAAAGGGCACATATGGTCACCCTAATTTTAAATACGATTTAAAGGTAACACTTTTTAACTAGTTGCTTATTATCATGTATATTGCTAGAATATTAGTCAATTATTAGTACTAATTAAGCACATATTAATGCCTTGTTCTACATGACATTATTCTACATCCCTAATCCTACCCAATACCTAAACTTAACAACTACCTTATTAACTATTAATAAGCAGCAAATTAGGAATTTATTGAGGGAAAAGTCATAGTTAATAGTGAATAAGTGTTCCCTATTCTAAAGTGTTACCGATTTAAATTGTTTAAATAAGAGATAGTCATTAAGGACTTTAACCAAAAAGCTTGTCACTGATTCTTGCTGTGATGTAAGTTGTCATTAGTTGGCTGCTAAATAAATCCCGGAAAGTTTAGAAAGCTGCCATTATGGGTGTGTGTGTTTATTAACTTTTTAAATTCTCAAACTTTGATTTATTTAGCAAGCCACTCCCAGATCACTTTGCCAAATTTGAGTAACGTTCTAAAGTAACATTCTAACCCACATGCAAAATAACAGTACCAATATAGCAACAATTCTGAAAAACAAGCACAGTTTAACAAGATTTAATTCAAGAACAAACAAGCTGTGAATGCATATAGCCATTATTTACAAACTTTGGCCACCAGGTGGAACAGACACATCATTTTCAGAGGGACCCTCATTTGTCTCAGAGAAACTAGTTATACACAAATATCTATCTATCTATCTATCTATCTATCTATCTATCTATCTATCTATCTATCTATCTATCTATCTATCTACACATCTACATCTACATCTTCTATGTGACCTAGGAACCAAACCCATCTTTAAGTTGCTCTGCTATATTTGTATCTATAGCCAAAAATACATGAGGTCAGAATTATAATTTTTTCTTTTAAGCCAAAAATCAGTAGGATATAATAAGATCCTGTTTCATGAACGATGAATTTTAAACTTCATTTTTGATTAGTAAAATGCATTGCTAAGGACTTCATTTGGACAATTTTAAAGGCGATTTTCTCAATATTTTAGTTTTTTTTTGTACCCTCAGATTCTAAATTTTCAAATATTTATCGGCCAAATATTATCCTATCCTAACCAACCATACATCAATGGAAAGCTTATTTATTCAGCGTTCAAATGATTTAGAAAAAATTGCACTTATGACTGGTTTTGTGGTTCAGGGTCCCACACACCACCACACTATATATATATACATATATATACATATTTAAAGTATATTTAAACATGCATAATTATATTGACTTATTTTTAGCACTTGAATGTGCACTTACAATTTGCATAAATAATAATTTTATGTTTTAAGTAAAAAAAATAAATAAATAAATTGGAAATGTTGCTAAACTATGGAAAAGAAAGAATACTTTTAAATAGGAAAGTACAATTGCCAGAAGGTGGCAGTAGACCACAATAAGTGAGTCGCTGAGTCATTTATTCAATGGAATCTTTCAAAACGACGGATTCATTCAGGAACTAAGAAAAAAAGCTATTTTTATGAATGAATCTGTTCAAAATGCAAATTCACAATTCTCTGTGTTGCCACTGAGACAAACAACATGCCTTTTTTCTTTAGCAAAATAAAGCAAAAAAAGACAATATTGTCTTTACAATTCAAGCCACTTAATATTAACAATTTTTGAGCTGGCACGAAGTCTGCCACAGACCATGCTAACCAAACCGTTCATATAATCGCTCTAAATGCATGTGTGTCCTATAGGAAGACTGCATATAATTGATTAAATATCTATTGCTTCACAGTGAGAAGCCTCAGTATAAAATGAGCAAGATCAGTATTATAGCGATAAGTTATACAGTAAATTACGGATAGGCTACCTGAAGCAGCTGCTGTAACTTTTTATCGCTGGTTGGTCAGTTTACATGCAAGTAAGTAAGTAAGTAAGTTTTATTTATAGAGCACATTTAAAATGCAGCGTTACACTGACCAAAGTGCTGAACAAAACCAATAATAAAATACAGGAAATTCTAAAATAAAGTAAAATTTAAAGAACAATAATAAAAAAAATGTAATATTGGCAATAACAACAGTTTCACATTCAGTTAATAGCCCGGAAAGGCGAGGGAGTAAAAATGTGTCTTAAGTCTGGACTTGAAAATAGAAACAGAAGAAGCACTCCTAATGTCAGGTGGCAACTGATTCCACAAACGTGGAGCAGCGACTGCAAAGTCTCTGTCTCATTTTAATTTAATTCGTGACCGAAGGACATGTAATAGAGCTTTATTAGTGGATCTTCATGTCGCACAGAAGTACGAGCCTCAGTAGTGAATGACAAGAAGCTAGTGAATGTGCAGAGAGCAAATCTGCGTTTCTAGTAATGATTTTAATGCGCATGAAAACTCACTGATGGTGCTTACGGGGCATAGTAATACATAATCCCACCCCTAGCACCGCCCCTCATTAATTTGCCCTAATCTAAAAAAAAAAAGCAAATTTATTTCCCAAAAATACTTTGCACAACCATACACACACAAATACTGCCCCACTTTAATGTACACATAAAATTAGAAGGATAATATAAGAACAGTATAAGGTAAGGCTATAAAATAGTGGTCCCAACTTTTACACACAGTAAGCTATTCGGGAATGCCACCACAGTATAGGGAAATAACGAGAAAAATAACAGCGTACAGTAAATGGTAAAACGGTTTGCATTACAAACCAGTGTGTTCATAATTAAGATAATACACTAAAATAATATGGTGAGACACCAATTTTGTCTCACCAATTCATGTTATCTGACCGCAGGTAGTGAATCAGGACAACAAGTTTTCTTCTTCTTTTGTTTATTGGCGGTTGGCAAACCAGCTTTTAGATGCATTACCGCCATCAACTGAACTGGAGTGTGGAACAGCAATGAGGAAGGACTACTCTTATTAACTTACAAATAAATTAATAAACATACCTTAATATAAATAAATAAATGCATACAAATTATTATAACTAAATACATAAATAACACTCATATGAACTATTGAATTACTTATATTCTCAAATATAATCTTGTTGCTTTTATATATTGTAACGCCTCATCTTTCATACCTTGTTTTCTTGCCAACATATTTTTAATGACGTGTCTTGGATTCCATTTTTCTGCAATTTTATGAACAACACTCAGCTTTCATTTTCAAACTCTGTACAATATAATATAGCATGTTCAACTGTCTCTTCTACATTACAATGACTGCATAACCCATTGTGATGCTTTTTAATTTTACATAAGTTACCATTAAGTCCAGTATGACCTATACGTAATCTTGTTATAATTTATTATTTTTTTCTTCTTAATATTGTTGTGAATCATCTTTCTTTACCCACATTTCCTTGAATTTTATATAAATGTCTTCCCTTTGTTCCTCTATCCCACATTTGCGGCCATATATTATTTGTAGCTTTTCTAATAATTGCCTTAGTTTCAGATTTGCTCATGGGAATTGTGATATATCCACTATCTCATTTCCTTCTATTCCTACATGAGCAGGCATCCAAAGAAAATGTTAATTCCTTGATTATGCAGTATGTACACTATTATATCCTGTCTACAGTTAGACTGTCCATATTTCAGACTTTTTAGAGCTGCTAAAGAGCCATTGCATATGACTACCTTGTCTAGCCTCACTTCTTCCACCCACTGTAGAGCCAGATATAGAGTATTCCTACAAGCTCAGCTGTAAATACCATTAAATTATCTGAAATTATATTTTGATAGCTACCTGGTACTTTGGAGCATATACTGCTGTTCCTACATTTCCAGATTCTGGGTCCTTTGAACCATCTGTAGAAATATTGCTGTATTTTTGTTTTATATATTGATTTACTAAATGTTTAACTGGCGAGTCCTTATTTTCTTTAATTAGTTCTTGAATGTGAGTATCTATACAAGGCATAGGAAATAACCATGGAGGCACTTCAGGTAATGGCACACTGATATATACCCTTTATTTGGGCCATTCTATTTCCTGTCCATCCTATTCTTTTGATTTAGTCTTGGGTATGTTCCCAACTCTCATGAAACACAGACTTATTTGGGTGTATATCCCTATGTGTCACGGAAAATACAGATTCAGTTTGCAGGTAACAGAAAAAGTTCATTACGCTCACTGAGCAATAGGGAAAAAACAGAAACACAAAAATAGTCCCAAATCAAAAGTCAACAGGACCAGGAAAGAGCCTCTCAGCAGGGACTGATCCTAGCGTCATTCGTGACGCAGCGTCAAAGTTGCATTGACCAGAGCGTCGTTCGTGACGCAGCGTTGAGGACTCACCGAGCTCCCCGATGAGAGCGTTTAGCATGCAGGGAGGGGCTAGGTCTCAGAATCTCGACAGAGCTAGAGATAGCCAGGGCAGGTAGTAGAACAGATCTCGACTGGCAGGATGAGAAGGAGAAGTTCAAAAACAAAACAGCACTCAGGGCTAAAAAGACACAACATGGCAAGACAAAGCAAACACGACAGGAAGGTCACAAGCTCTAAAAGAATCTCAGCAATTACATCAGAGTCACAACATGTTTTGCTTTACAAATGAGCACCTTTTGCATATAAGATAGCCATAGAGACATAGATTCATCCATGTTTGCATAGACGTCCTTTATGATGACACTTTTTGCTACAGCCAATTTAATTTGAGCTCTAATCATTTCATGTAAAAGAAAAAAAAAATAAAACATTAATGTGCTACTGTATGGAGAACCAAACCTGCAGAAATTATAAATAAACAAATAAATAAATAGCAGGTCACTACATAAAAACTTTTTTTTTATTATTATTTTATTTATTAAGATTTCAATATATTAATTCTGTGTTTATTTTTGTTTATATTTATTACCATATGTATTTATTTCCAAATATATTCATTTATATATTCTAATTGTTCTATGTGCAACCTGGAAATGAGGGAGGCTCCGGTGAATCACTGGTTGAGAGCTTACACAGAAGCGCCAGATCAAACTAACGATAGAGATCATAGTTTGCTATGGGATGTGTGAGATCAACTGCAAAGTTCCAAACCAATTTTTTCCCCGATTCACATTATTATGTCAAATTATTTTATAGCAAATTAATTGAGCTACTTATCCTGACAGTTCCGTCGTTAAGCCCGAAACCATCAACATTGTTGATGAGATTCTAGGTTTGGTGCTCCTCAAATGGAAGGCTGCATCCTACCGATGCTGCGTCAATCCTAGTTCAGTTATTGGGAGGCTTGTAGGTTCAAGTCCTCCTCGGCATTAACCTCTAAAATGAGACAGTCTAGTAAGTGTGTCTATGTCACACATGTTTCCAACCTTACCATCTTGGCACCAAACTAGTAATATAACTTAATTTTGGAAAAATACTCAAACAAACAAATCACACAAACCACTAAAAAAATCTTTATATTATTTGGCTTTCTATTAATGCAATACAATGAATCACAGCTGGCTTGTTATTGGCAGTTTAGTGTTATTAAGTGAGTAATTTAACATTATTTTTGTCTTAAATTTAATAATACATTGAGAAGTTCAATTCTGACTTGTTTTTCGTCAGTTTATTTTTGTGAATGTGTACAAATAATTGTGGGTGATTGAAGGTTGCGAAGGATACATCCCACGAATCCTTCAAATGCAGCTGAATAAATTATTTTTATTTATGGCCTTCAGCAACTTTTGATGATGTAGCAGCTGAGATATGCAGCCTTTGTAGCATCAAAGACTATAGAATACCCAAGATATGTCACTTGGATAGTTTTGTATTCATTTTCACTTGTATTCATTTTGTAATCACCGATAAAATCTTGACTCCCAAAAGAATTGTGTGGAATATTTGTCGCGAAGTTGCTCCAAAAATCTCTACAGTCTACTCAGGGTCACAATGCTTTTTGGAAATGCAGCCCACTGGCAGTTGACATTAAAGATGGCTTTATATCACATGTTTAGGGACCATCTCGAAAGATCAATTCAACATTGGTATACATGTTTCTAACTTTAATAGAATTAGGAGAGAATGACTTGGTCATAAAACCAACTGTACATTGTTCATCTATGAGTCAGGTATATTTAGCCATATTTAGATATGATTTGACAGTTTATTTTAATACACAGGCTTATCAAAAATCTAACGTGTATACCAAAACATGTATACCAATGTTGTATGTAACTTTTGAGATGGTCCCCAAACTTTGTGAATATCAAATGTCCAACGTCAAGCTAATTTTATGCCAGTGGGCCGCGTTTCCAAAAAGCATTGCGAGACAGAATAGACTGGAGAGACCTTTGGCACAACTAGTTTATGATAACCTTAGGCTCACAATGCTTTTGGGAGTCTTTTCTCTGTGATTACAAAATGAACACAAGCCTAGTTTCTTAAGGCCGGGGCAGACCAAGCTGACAGTCGGTCGTCGGCGAGCGTCTGTCGGACTAGTTGGTTTGGTGTGTTCCTTGTGTCTGCGGCAGTTTGCGTCTGGTCCATCGGTGAGAGTGAGACCCTGATTGGATGTTCAGTTTAGCGAACGAGTCGGTGCCTGAGAATTAAAGTGAAAGCATTGAAAACGAGCAAGTAAATGAAGGAGGCACAGACAGAAGGCTGTTCTAATGTTGCGTGATCTTACCCAAGCATTCCAATATGTGAATAATTTCATAACAACATGCGCCAATTAAAATGAAGAAAGTTATCAATATAACTGATATTCAAAAAGGTAAGCAAGTTCTGCTTTGTTTACATTTCGTATATCTCGTATCCTTGTTTCGGTTTCTTCTTTTGAATAATGAATTGTTAACTATTGCACTCTTAAATATTGCATTACGGTATCAGCCAAATTACCTATTGTTTTGTTTGAAGGTATTATGGCAAGGGAGTGATGATGTATGTTGTTACGTGTTTACGTCTGTTGTACTAAGCTAATGTGGATGTTTTGTAAAAAGTTCATGCTGAATAAAAAGAGCATGCTGAAGAGGTGAATAAACACTGAGCAACGTTTTGTTTTCATAACCTAGTGATGGTGAACTGCGCACTCGAGCTTAACACGAATATTTAGTATTAATAGCTGCTGATATAGACAGCTAATTCCTCTAACGCAGGTGGAGAATGCATGTGTTAGTTTGCAGTCAGCTGTAGTCTGTTCGGTGTGTGCAAGCACAGCTTTTTGCTCCAGATGCTACCGATGTGAAGCGACAACATTGTCGGCTTTCGTAGCTGCTAGTTCTTTGAAAGCGGCTTGGTGTATCACAGCCTTTAATCCCGCTTCCGCAAACATTCTGATATTGTAAATAATTTTCACGCAATCAATATGCGGAGTATTGAAATCGCTTTTGAATTAACGCTCACTGTTCACTTTCACTTTCAATTTTGCAATCACACGCACTCTGTGTAAAGGGAGCACATCTTTCAAGATCAGATATTTGTCAATGAGCTCAGGATCTGTTGAGCAGCAAAATCATCCACCATCTCTCCTTACTCTCGACCCGTGATCAGTCAAATCTGACTCCTGCAGCTCGTGTTGCATCCAGGGTTGTCAAGTCCTTGTTTTGTTTTGTTTTTTTTCCATGGAATTAGGCTACTTTTAAATTGCTTCCATGGGTTGATGTCCCCCGAGGGTTAAAGGTTTGAAATTAAATAAATTACATTTGACTGAAATGCTTGTATTGAAACATTTTGCATTTTACGTATTATAAAACTGTGCTAAATATTAAGTTTTGTAAAGGAGGGCCACTGGTAGGAAGCCTTTGAGCTGTTCTGCATAACAGTGACCATAAAATATGTATTTTAGGTATTATATATATTTATATAAATTATATTTCATAAAAAAGCAAACTACAGTAAGGGCGGTCCACGTGGTCAGTATGTAACGTGTATGACCAAACACTGTAAACAACTGTTTCTTGGTATGCTCCAAATCGAGTGACTGCGGGATGGCAGGACCCACACTACATTTTTTTGTCCGCCCATTCCCTCTAGCAGTAAATGTAAAACCACCTTCTCCCACGACATTTGCATTGGGTCCCGTGGGCAGGGGCTCGCTAGCCAGGGGCGGATTGGCCATCTGGCAATTCTGGCAAATGCCAGAGGGGCCAGACCATTTTGTTTAATGTGGGCCGGTCAGATTTTTTCTAAATATATATATAAATAAAATTGTTTTTACGGGCCAACAGTGCATAGGACGGGTTTTTATCGCTTGCACAATTTATCTATGGTTATAGTAATAATAATGTTAATAAATAAATGTTAAGCATTTGGCTCAGTCAGCAACGGCCGGCCGCCTGGTCTCGAGATGGGCCAACCGAACCGTTCAGTCAAAATCGAGCACGTCATCAAGAGAGATTTCAACACAAGCTAATTTTCAGTAAAAGTTAGATAATGGACTGTAAAAAAGGAAAGGCGGTGCAGAAAACTTTGAGAAAGGAAAAAAAGGGCTCAAGTCCGACGCTGGTAAATGCGTAAAATTAACCGAACTCTTTTAAAAAGGTTTAAATTTGGCTGCTGCAGCGGAGGACATTTAGTGCCGCCGAGGTAAGAAGAAAACAGAAAATACAGTTAGCACAAGTCATTTTCACACTACTTCTGCCAGTTAGCTCTTGTTTTTTTTTTTGTTTTTTTTTGACGGTAGCCTACATTGCCATTAAACAGTTGTAAGCGTAGCGTAGGAACGTCTCGGTTACGTATGGTAACCCTCGTTCCCTGAAGGAGGGAACCGAGACGTCACGTCGGAGGACCGACGAAATTGGGATCTCGCTTAGAGGGACCAATCTACTTCGAGTGTAACTAAACGAGCCAATACACATTGGCATGCAATCATTGCATCCAGCTGCCGCTGATCACAACGTGAGCATAAAAAGGCAGCCAGTGCAACGCATACCAGATTTTCGCTGAGGAGCCGAGCCGGTGACCCGGCCGTTCAGCGGTGGTACAGCAGCCGTGGCGATGGTACGTGATGTGACATCTCCGTTCCCTCCTTCAGGAACGAGGGTTACATATGTAACCGAGACGTTCCCTTTCAGTCGTTCACTCTCGACGTCACGTCGGAGGACCGACGAAATTGGATCCTACCAAAGGGCCACAGCTACCGCCCCTTCCAGTGTCCTATGGAAGCCACCCGCGCCCCTATTTTTTGGCGTAGGCCATGGCTTCTTCACAAGAGGACCAGCTACTGGTGCTATGGCACTACCCAATGAGTAAGAATGGATAACACTGGGAAAACGTACCCGTTCTACTTGGAACAGGGGCGTTACTGAAGCTCGAACCTTCCCGAAGGAGGTTTCGGAGCAATACACATATGGCATCCCTTAGGTGCATATGGAAGAATGGAGGTGATTGAACCCTCTTGGAATGGCAGAATTCTGCTGGGGAAACACGGGCTCAAGGCTATATCGTGGACTTTACACATATGAGATCCACTTAGGTCTTACATATGGAACCCAGCCTTCTACCGGTTCTCGAGGATTCAGCGAGTGAAGCCGGGGCCTCTCAGTGCTTCTACCCGTTTGATGTGAGAACACAGGAGGATACCGGCTCCACACGAAGGCTATAGAATCTAGCGAACGTGTTGTGGGTCGCCCAGCCCGCAGCTCTACAATTATCTGTCAGCGAGGCGCCACAAGCCAGCGCCTAGGAGAATGCAACACCTCTAGTTGAGTGAGCTTGCAACCTGAGTGGGCAGGCACACCCTGTGCCTGATAAGCCAAAGTGATGCATCCACTATCCAGTGGGCCATACTCTGCTTAGAGACAGCATTCCCCTTCTACCGGCCTCCGTGACAGACAAGAGTTGGTCTGAGGTCCTGAAGCTTTGCGTCCGGTGTACGTAGCACCTTAAGGCTCGGACGGGTCAGAGCAAAGCTAGGGCTGGGTCTGCTTCCTCCGAGGGCAGCACTTGGAGGTTCCCCACCTGATCCCTGAAGGGAGTAGCGCGAACCTTGGTCACATAGCCCGGCCGGGGCCTCAGGGTTACCTGGGAATCATCCGGCCCGAACTCTAGGCACAAATCGTTGACCGAAAATGCGTGCAGGTTCCCTACTCTCTTGATGGAGGCCAGTGCTAGCAGGAGCAAAGTCTTCATTGAGAGGATCTTCAGCTCCACTGCCTGTAAAGGCTTCTCAAACGGGGCCTGCTGTAGTGCCGGGAGCACCAGAGTCAGGTCCCACGAGGGAATAGAGGGTGGCAGTGGAGGATTTAACCTTCTCGCCCCCCTAAGTAACCTGATGACCAGGTCATGCTTCCCCCACGATCTCCTTCTACGGGGTTGTGGTTAGCAGCGATTGCAACAACATAACCTTTAAGGTGAGGGAGACAGCCTTCGCTCCAACTCTTTGCTGCACAAAAGGACAGCAAAACAAAAAAAAAAAGGGAAAGGGAAGAAGGGGGAGGAGAAGGAAAAGAAAAAGGGGGAAAAGAAAAGAAAGGGGAAAAAGGAAGTGGAAGGGGGAACGGGGGGGACGAAAGAAGGGGGGGGATGAGGGGGACTCCACAAAGGTGGTGACAGACCATCACGTCAGCGGAGCGTACGCGTGAAGTGGAACCGGTTCGTTGAGTGTGTCCCTTTCTCGCTGAGAAGACCCCCGTCGGAGCGATAGCTCTGATCGGGCATATTCGGGTGTCTTCTCGGTGAGAAGAACACCACTTAACGAACAGGTTCCACTTCAAGCGTACGCTCTCGCTGAAGTGATGGTGTCACTACATCTTGGGGTAGGTTACTTAGAACCTCCGTGTCCCATCCAGGGACCGGACATGAAGTTTCCAGAGTTCTGGACGCGGGTGCCAAGGGGTGCCCCGTCTCTGAGTCAGTAAATCCTTCCTCAGAGGAATCTGCCAGGGAGGGTCTGTCGCGAGGAGCATTAGTTCTGGGTACCAGGTCCGGGTAGGCCAATAGGGTTCCACCAGCAGGACCTGCTCCTCGTCCTCCTGACCTTGCACAGCAACGCGCCAGAAGGCTCACTGGGGGCAATGCATACTTGCGAAGGCCCCGCGGCCAGCTGTGTGCCAGTGCGTCTGTGCTGAGTGTTCCCTCTGTCAGGGAGTAGAACAACTGGCAGTGGGAGGTTTCTGGAGAGGCAAGCAGGTCTACCTGAGCAGCTCCAATACGTCTCCAAATCAGCTGGACCATCTGTGGATGGAGTCGCCATTCTCCTGGGAGTGCAGCTCGAGATAGTTCGTCGGCTGCCCGGTTGAGCAGCCCTGGAATGTGAACAGCACAAAGCGACCTCAGATGCTTGACTCCAGAGGAGGAGGTGGTGGGCGAGTTGTGACATGCGACGGGAGCGCAGATCACCTTGTTGGTTGATGTACGCAACGTTCGCTGTGTTGTCCGTTTGGACCAGCACGTGGTTGCCTCGTAAGCACCCTTTGAGACGGCGCCGGTCAAGGTGCACTGCCAGCAACTGGAGGCAGCCAGTGCAGTTGGGGCCCCGTCCAACCCCCTGACACTGCAAGCCCATTGTACATGGCCCCCAGCCGGTGGTTGAGGCATCCGTGCAAGCCACAGAATGCCTGGACCTGCTCTAGGGGCACTCCTGCCCGGAGGAATGCAAGGTCTGACAATGGGGTGAAGGTTTGGCGGCAGGCCGTTGTAACTTGGACCCGGAAGGTGCCGCGTTGCCACGCCCACCTCGGGACTCGGCCATGGAGCCAGCGGTCTCGTATGGAGCAGCCCCAGCGGCGTGACTGCCGTTGTAGCTGCCATATGCCCCAGGAGCCTTTAGTGGTACCGCCATCCTGCTCTTACCGAGTCCTTTCCATACCGGGAAAAGAGATCCTCTGTGTCGGGGAGGGTTTGCTTTTTTCCCAGTTGACCCGAAGGCCCAACATGCTGAGGTGTGAGAGCACCAAATCCCTGTGTTCGCACAACTGATCTTGAGACTGCTTCGTCGAGGTAGTTGATAATGCGAATGCTCTGTTCTCTCAAGGTAACAAGGGGTACCTCCGTAACTTACGTTAAGACACGGGGCAACAGGGACAGCCCAAAGGGCAGGACCTAGAACTGGTATGCCCGTCCTTCGAACGCAAACCACAGAAATGGTCTGTGGTGCGGAAGGGTCGACACATGAATTATTACGCGTCCTTCATGTCGATCGCTGCAAACCAATCTTGGGGACGGATGCACACGAAGATGCGTTCCTGCTTCAACATCTTGAATGGTAACCGGTGAATGGCCCGGTTTAAGACACGCAGGTCCAAGATTGGTCGTTACCCACCGCCTTTCTTGGGTACAATGAATTAAGGGCTGTAAAACCCCATCCTCATATTGGCTTGAGGGACCGGCTCTATCGCATCCTTCTCCAGTTGGACTGCGACCTCCGCCCGCAAGACATGACCATCGGCCGCCTTCACTGTTGTGAAGCGGATGCCACTGAACTTGGGGGGGGTCGCCGGGCGACTGAATCGCATAGCCGAGCCTGACGGTTCGAAGGAGCCATCGAGACGGGCTGGGTAGCTCAAGCCAGGCTCCCAGACACCGCGCTAGTGGCATCAACGTAACTACAGGCGTACTCGCAGTGGGGCAGCGTGGAAGAATGCAGGGACCTGGCCCGGGCGTCTCGTAGCCTGTCCGAGGCGGGGTCTGGTGTGTTTAACACTGACCTGCGTTCGAGTAGAGGGTGTGTGGGTAGTCCGTTGGTTTGTCTTCCCGATCCGCCCACTGCTGCTCATTGGTGAGAGAGGAGGGTGAGTGTGATACGCACTAGATCGTCCACAACCCCCCGTCCCCTCTGGGGACCCAGAAATAGAGGAATTGCTCTTTGTCGAGAATTTGGGTACCACCGACCGAGAGGTCATTGGTGGAAAAAGATTCTCCGCCCGGCCCTCCTCCGGGGGAGGGAGTGGTGTGCTTACCATCTCCTGAAGAGCACGTCCCTCCACCTCTGGGTCGCCAGAGCCCTGCGACCGGCTCCACGGCACAGCTTGCTGGAGGCCGCAGGAGCTCTGCTCTTGTTTCGGCGGTGGCAGGGGGGCCGCCCTCGGCGACGGCAGCAGCTGTACGCCGGCAGGATGTACCTGATGGCCTCAGTCTGCTTTGGTCAGCGGAGAACCGCTGGGCAAGTTCTCCACCGTGTTGCCGACAGGCCGGCCTGGGACATGGGGACGTTCAAGAATCGTGTCTTGTCCGTCTCGCGCATGTCAGCCAGTCACAGCCAGAATTGGCGCTCCCGGACCACCATAGTGGACATCGCACGACCCAGAGACCGCACCGTAACCTCGTTGCTCGTGGCACGAGGTCCGCCGCGGTGCGGAGTTCTCTCTGATCTTCCGGGTCGTGACCACCCTCGTGCAAGTCCCTCAGTGCCTTGGCCTGGTGCACTTGCAATCACGCCGTAGCGTGTAAGGCGGAGGCAGCTTCTCCACTGGTCGTATAGGCATCGCTGGCCAGTCGAGTACCTACAGACCCGGGAGGGGAGGCACGGTTCTCCCTGCCGGTTGGAGGCGGTATTAGGACACAACTGCATCGCAACCGAGCGCTCCACCGGGGGGACCCTTGTTACCCCCTGACTGCCCCACCATCGAGGTGGTGAGGGAGGAGGATCCAGCAAATCAGTTTCCGGCAGTAAAAAGGTGCCGTCCACGACCTGTTGAGCTCCTCATGCACCTCCGGGAAGAAAGGCACTGAGGCGGGGCGCTGAGAACCAGCGCGGACCGCCCCGGGAACCAATCGTGCAACCTTGAGGGCTCGGGACACGGTGAAAGTCTTCACTCGAGCCCTACCCCTACGGTGGCCCGGGAAAGCATAGCCATTATTTCTGGATCCGATCCAGGCATTGCTACGGTCCCGGAGGAGAGCAGCGCAGCCGAATCTTCCTCTCTAGAAAGCTCTGGCTCACCCTCCGATGTTGCAATCGACATCCGATCGTCGGGGGAGCCTCGGAAGAAACAGGTGGTACCCCCCGGAAGGGTCCAGCCTGCTCTTCCTGAGAGCTCCGCTGGTTTCGAAGTGCCGGCGGGCTTGGGCATCCCCTTTCTCTTAGGGGAATTCCTCACCGTGACCGTGAGACCAGTCTGCCCACTGCCAGAAAAAGGGCACCCCCGGCTGCCGCCAGGGGGAACCCTAGATCTGGGCAGTGGCACTGGCACTCCGCCCCCTTGCAGGTAACGGAGTCCGGTCCGCACTCCGAGATGGTCATACCCCCGCAATGGTAGCATGAGCCATCCCCGAAAGCCACCTCATCGTGCTTCATGCCCAGCACTAGAGGCAGCGATCGTGACCATCACCCAGCACCAGGTAACGACCGCATCCAGAAACGCCCGGGTGATACGTTGTCTATAGCAAGACCCACATCGGCTTTATAAAGACGTAACGTCAAGTTTGCCAAGCAACGTCGTCTTTAGAAAGACGCACCCGAAATTGCTCTTTTAGGGGAAAAAGCTCTTTTAGCGTGCTGAGGCGCACAGGGGAGATGATCATCTGCAACATAAACATGGGGTAGTGCAGCCTGATGTGTGCAACCCACTCGACACGGGAAACCACCACAGCTGAAGCGCCGTCCACTAACACAAAGAGCTCTCCAAGAGCGCGCTGAACTCTTTCAGTCTTCTTCTCTCAGTAGAGTATTCAGGAGAAGAACGATGTGATCGCTCGGCTCCGAAGCGGAAAAGCTGAATATGTGCTGCACCTGCTGCCTACTTATACTCACGCTGTGATCAGCAGCAGCTGGATGCAATAATCGCATGCCAATGTGCATTGGCTCATTTAGTTTACACTCGAAGTAGATTGGTCCCTCTAAGCGAGATCCCAATTTCGTCGGTCCTCCGACGTGACGTCGAGAGTGACCCACTGAAAGGGAACCCCAGTAGGCCTATATTTTAAAATGTCATTGCGTCGTGATAATTGGTTAACTTAAGTGTTAACGAGCCTGTTACTGAATTGCAGCAGCCGATAAAGTGGGATTTAGGGTAAAAACTAATGTAGGCTACTTGCAATATAGTCTAAAAACCTATAGCAATAGCCATAGTACTATAAACATTTGTAGTGAACTTTACTTTGAATATGTAGAAAGTCATATATTAAAATAAAACATTGAGCACACATACAGTACATACGTTTATAGTATGCAATTAATCCTTAGGTAGGGTGGACTGCAGAGTCAAGTGTCATGTAGGTAGGAAGACACAATGAGAGAGACACACCTTGATACAGATGCTGCCAGTTTCTTAACTAGGATGTTGCTGGAATCAGTACAGCCAAAGACCCCTGGTCTTTCAACACCAGTGATGTGAGGAAGGATGCTACGGTAGGCCTAGTAGAGACAGGGAGGAGTGTGGTAGAGGCAGGAAAAACACAACAGACAGACGGTGACAACAAAGAACAACATACTGTAGAGAATGACAGTAACAGCAGACAAATGGCATAAACAGACAGCACACAGACTCTACACCATCCTCAGATTCTTTTTCTTTAGTTTTTACTGTATGTGTAAATTTGTTATAAACGTGTGCTCTTTAAAAAGTAGTAAGCATTGTTTGCCAGACACATACATTAAATGTTTACATATCTGTTACACATATGGTACTGCTTATATTATTTCACCATCTGTACACAAATGTAAGTAGTGAATGTGAGTATCCGTGGGTGGGGCTGTGTCGGTGTGGTAATGTGGGCCGGTGTGGCTAAAGTGCCAGGGCTGAATTTTTGTCCCTGTCCGCCCCTGCCCCCCCCCCCCCCCCCCCCCCCCTCTCTATAGGGAAAGGGTGACAGAGTGCATAGTGTCCAGAGTTAAATGCTTTCCCATTTTGAATGATATATTACTGTACATGTAATTTGACAATTAGTTACAACAATGGAGTGAAACATTTAAACATACATACTGTAAACAAAACACACTAACAACCAATCAATGTAGCGAGGATTTAAGAGGGTGGAGTTAAAGGATGAATAGGGAAAAATACAGAAGGAGGGAGAAGAGACAAAGAAAAAAATCTTATCGAAACAATTAAGCCAACAAAATAAGAAAGAGTAAATAAGAAAGGTAGGTTGTGCCCTTACTACATTATTGGTCATTGCAGACTGGAATTAAAGACAAATCATCATCCTCTTTCTTATTTGAAGTGATCTTCATATCTAGTTGTAATCCTGCTTAAAAGTGAAATGTTGATGCTGGGATACGTGTTTTTGCTTCTCAGTGAGTATATCTCACATGTCTTGTACTAATAATAGACAATATTTACTTTGGAAAATCATTTGTTTCTCAAATGCAAACTAACAAGAGGTTTGATCATGAGTACTAACAACTTGCACCAATGGTTAACCATTAAAACCAGTTATACGGTTTTCATGATTTTATAGTAAAATAGTGAAATAAAATTCCTTCCTTTTGAAAATATTTTTGACGACACCTATCTAATTTTCTGTATTAAAAAAAAGCTACCAAAAACTGAAGAGTGCCTGCCCGAGGGGATACTAGATATTTTTCATTTTTGCGAGCCCTGCATAATCTCTCTTTCAAATAAGGTTTTAAGTAAATGATTGCTTTGCATGTGGTGATGGGTAACCTCGAGCACAGGTTTGTTTTTGATATTATTATAGGGCCAAATGAAACTAGATGAGAAGATAATTTATAAAAGTATGCATTGGTCTAATACTATCTGACACTGTGATATGTAAATAATAATGCACAGTTGGTTGGTCAATATAAAAACAATTACGATCAGGAACCTGTTGCATTTTTACAGGTGCATCTCAATAAATTAGAATGTCGTGGAAAAGTTCATTTATTTCAGTAATTTCAACTCAAATTGTGAAACTCGTTTACTAAATAAATTCAATGCACACAGACTGAAATAGTTTAAGTCTTTGATTCTTTTAATTGGGGTGATGATTTTGTTCACATTTACCAAAACCCCCCAATTCACTATCTCAAATTATAATACTTCATAAGACCAATAAAAAAATAAATTTTTTGTTAATTGTTGGCCTTCTGGAAAGTATGTAAATTTTTTGTACATGTACTCAATACTTGGTAGGGTTTCCTTTTGCTTTAATTACTGCCTCAAATTCGGCGTGGCATGGAGGTGATCATTTGTGGCACTGCTGAGGTGGTATGGAAGCCCAGGTTGCTTTGACAGTGGCCTTCAGCTCATCTGCATTTTTTGGTCTCTTGTTTCTCATTTTCCTCTTGACAATACCCCATAGATTCTCTGGTGTTCAGGTCAGGCGAGTTTGCTGGCCAGTCAAGCACACCAACACCATGCTCATTTAACCAACTTTTGGTGCTTTTGGCAGTGTGGGCAGGTGTCAAATCCTGCTGGAAAATGAAATCAGCATCTTCGAAAAGCTGGTTAGCAGAAGGAAGCATAAAGTGCTCCAAATTTTCTTGGTAAATGGGTGCAGTGACTTTTTTTTTTTTAAAACACAATGGACCAACACCAACAGGTGACATTGCACCCCCAAATCATCACAGACTGTGGAAACTTAACTCTGGACTTCAAGCAACTTGGGCTATGAGCTTCTCCACCCTTCCTCCAGACTCTAGGACCTTGGTTTCCAAATGAAATACAAAACTTGCTCTCATCTGAAAAGAGGACTTTGGACCACTGGACAACAGTCCAGTTCTTCTTCTCCTTAGCCCAGGTATGACGTTGTCTGTGGTTCAGGAGTGGCTTAACAAGAGGAATACGACAACTGTAGCCAAATTCCTTGACATGTCTGTGTGTGGTGGTTCTTGATGCCCTGACCCCAGCCTCAGTCCATTCCTTGTGAAAAAAAAACAAAAAAGTTCACTAAATTTTTTGAATCGATTTTGCTTGCCATCCTCATAAGGCTGCGGTTCTTCTCACGTTTGGTTGGTCTTCCACCTTTCTTCCTTCCAGTCAACTTTGCTTTTAATATGCTTTGATACAGCACTCTGTGAACAGCCAGCTTCTTTGGCAATGAATGTTTGTGGCTTACCCTCCTTGTGAAGTGTTTCAATGATTGTCTTCTGGACAACTGTCAGATCAGTTTTCCCCATGATTGTGTAGCCTAGTGAACCAAACTGAGAGACCATTTTGAAGGCTCAGGAAACATTTGCAGGTGTTTTGAGTTGATTAGCTGATTGGCATGTCATCATATTCTAATTTGTTGAGATAGTGAATTGGTGGGTTTTTGTTAAATGTGAGCCAAAATCATCACAATTAAAAGAACCAAAGACTTAAACTACTTCAGTCTGTGTGCACTGAATTTATTTAATACAAGAGTTTCACAATTTGAGTTGAATTACTGAAATAAATGAACTTTTCCACGACATTCTAATTTATTGAGATGCACCTGTAAATAAACAAATACAATCTGAAAATGCAACAAAGACACATACAACACTTCTTTGACATTCAGTCTTGAGTTTAAATATTACAACAGAAATGTTAGTACAGATTTTGTAATAGTTTCTTAACTTTGGTGTGCATATGCCCCTGCCATCCAGATTTGTCATGCTTTCCCATGAAATCATTCCAGATATATAAACAGTTGCTTTTTATTGCTGCATCAGGTGCCATTGACAGTCACACTACAGCAAATAACCTGCAAGGTATTAAAGTTTCTTTAATCTTTAGCTGAAATTATCAGAAGGACATATTCTCTAAAGAAACCAATGCAGTACTAATGATTTTACGATAAAGTAATGCTCTTATTTTGTAATACAATGTTTTAAATGCTCATCTCGGGCCATTCCAGTGAGCAAACTTATGTAACACTGGATTTCAAATGCACAAAAAATAAGTTATTTGTATTTCTCTTTCTAGAGAATATTGCAATCAACGGAAAGGCTGTACAGTCATCTACACTCCCCTACGAGGCTAATAAAGCCATTGATAATGTTGATTTGTACTGCACTCACACTGAAACTGAGGCAAACCCATGGTGGAGGCTGGATCTGATGGATCTACAAATCATTCAAGAAGTGGTCATCACTAACAGGATAGACTGCTGCTTTGAACAAATCAATGGAGCTGAGATTCGCATCGGAAACTCTCTGGAGAACAATGGCAACAACAATCCCATGTGATGAAAAATTAGCATTTTCTAAAATGTAGCAATTTCAAGCATAGATAGTTCTTCAAGTGTAAATGACAAGAGTAAAATGATCTCTCTCTCTCTCTCTCTTCCTCCAATCTCCTCTCTTCTCTCTCTCTCTCTCCTCTTCTTCTCTCTCATTCTCTCTCTCTCTCTCTCTCTCTCTCTCTCTCTCTCTCTCTCTCTCTCTCTCTCTCTCTCTCTCTCTCTCTCCTCTCTAGATGTGCGGTAATTTTCTGGTATCCAGCAGGTGACTCAGTCTCTTACTCATGCGGTGAAATGCAAGGACGTTACTTGAATGTGGTCATTCCTGGATATTCAAAGAATCTGAGTTTGTGTGAAGTGTGAGTCTATTGAAACTGTACTCTTGACTAATAAAATACTATAGATATATATATATATATATATAATATATATTATATATATATATATATTTGTCAAAATTTAGTAACTCATAAAGATTTTTATGTTCTCTTCTGCTCACTAAGGCTGAATTTATTTTACGGAAAAATACAGTAAACAGTAATACTGTGAAATGTTTTTACGATTTTAAAATAACATTTCTATTTTCCTCAGAAACCATTCTGATATGTTTATTTGCTGCTCAAGAAACATTTCTCATTATTTTCAATGTCGAAAACAGTTGTGCAGTTCTTGTTGCTGTGGAAACAGACTAATGTGCCGTAGTCAGTGTTTGACTGGTAGAGTATGCTTGGTTGCCTAAAAATGTGCACGAACTTGCTTGAAATGTTCCCTAACATGTAGTTTACTCACTTTCCAGATAGCGTGAAATTACATGGTAATGCTACTCAGTCGTCTGTATTTGAATACCACCGGGCCGATCAAGCCATTGATGGAATAAAATATGCCCCGGGTGTAGCCTCATTTTGTACCCATTCAAGGAAACAAATGAATCCCTGGTGGAGGCTGGATCTGCAGGATAATTAGCAAAGCCCCCCCCCCATATTAGAACCGTGACTATCACAAACAGAGCCGACTGCTGTCCAGAACGACTCAACAATGTGGAGATTCGTATCGGAAACTACCTGGAAAACAACGGCAACAACAATCCCATGTGAGAAAGTTACTCACGTACCCGGTTTGGTAAAACATGACAGTTTTACGAGGTGGCAATTTCGAATTAATTTGTATGATTTCGGATCGCAACAATTCAAAATCCTTCATTCCACGAAGGTCCAGGTCTGAGCCCGAACAACCCAGGGGTCCTGGCCCATCTCAGTTTGAGGATCAGAGACGGTCACAGAAGGCTAGTGTCGCGACTCGCGCTCCTCCTCCGCTTGCGGGTAGGGGTAGGAAGAATCGTGTGTCAAAGGGAGGTATGCAAAAGACCTGATGGATGTGATCCAGACAAGGCGTCTGCGCTTTTGTCCGGATCAGAGTGATACTTCAGTATCTACTCATTTCCTTCAGGGGTTTTACATCTGCCCTTATCTTCCCCTTCCTAATTCCCCTGTAACCACCATCTCTCCACCTGACTGAGGTTAGGTAGGAGCCTCCTGCGCTTGCATTGCAGTCTCCTATGCTGGACCTATGATGTTTGGTTGGTTCTATGGCTTCATAGTGACCACCTACTGATGGTCCGTAGCCTTACCTAGGCTTCTTCGGGAACCATGGTGGGTGATTACGATCCATTTCTAAATCTATATATACAGGTGCATCTCAATAAATTAGAATGTCGTGGAAAAGTTCATTTTTTTCAGTAATTCAACTCAAATTGTGAACTTGTGTATTAAATAAATTCATGCACACAGACTGAAGTAGTTTAAGTCTTTGGTTATTTTAATTGTGATGATTTTGGCTCACATTTAACAAAAACACCAATTCACTATCTCAACAAATTAGAATATGGTGACATGCCAATCAGCTAATCAAACTCAAAACACCTGCAAAGGTTTCCTGAGCCTTCAAATGGTCTCTTAGTTTGGTTCACTAGGCTACACGATCATTGGGAAGACTGCTGATCTGACAGTTGTTTAGAAGACAATCATTGACACCCTTCACCAGGAGGGTAACCCACAAACATTCATTGCCAAAGAAGCTGAGTGCTGTATCCAAGCATGTTAACAGAAAGTTGAGTGGAAGGAAAAAGTGTGGAAGAAAAAGATGCACAACCAACCGAGAGAACCGCAGCCTTATGAGGATTGTCAAGCAAAATCGATTTTGAATTTGAGTGAACTTCACAAGGAATGGACTGAGGCTGGGGTCAAGGCATCAAGAGCCACCACACACAGACATGTCAAGGAATTTGGCTACAGTTGTCATATTCCTCTTGTTAAGCCACTACTGAACCACAGACAACATCAGAGGCGTCTACCTGTGCTAAGCAGAAGAAGAACTGGACTGGTGCCCAGTGGTCCAAAGTCCTCTTTTCAGATGATAGCAAGTTTTGTATTTCATTTGGAAACCAAGGTCCTAGAGTCTGGAGGAAGGGTGGAGAAGCTCATAGCCCAAGTTGCTTGAAGTCCAGTGTTAAGTTTCCACAGTCTGTGATGATTTGGGGTGCAATGTCATCTGCTGGTGTTGGTCCATTGTGTTTTTTGAAAACCAACGTCACTGCACCCGTTTACCAAGAAATTTTGGAGCACTTCATGCTTCCTTCTGCTGACCAGCTTTTTGAAGATTTCTGATTTCATTTTCCAGCAGGATTTTGCCCACACTGCCAAAAGCACCAAAAAATTGTTAAATGACCATGGTGTTGGTGTGCTTGCCTGGCCAGCAAACTCAACAGACCTGAACCCCACAGAGAATCTATGGGGTATTGTCAAGAGGAAAATGAGAAACAAGAGACCAAAAAATGCAGATGAGCTGCATGGGCCACTGTCAAAGAAACTTGGGCTTCCATACCACCTCAGCAGTGCCACAAACTGATCACCTCCATGCCACGCCGAATTGAGGCAGTAATTAAAGCAAAAGGAGCCCCTACCAAGTATTGAGTACATGTACAGTAAATGAACATACTTTCCAGAACTTTTACAATTCACTAAAAATGTTTTTTTTTGGTCTTATTAAGTATTCTAATTTGTTGAGAATTGGTGGATTTTTGTTAAATGTGAACCAAAATCATCACAATTAAAAAAAACAAATACTTAAACTAATTCAGTCTGTGTGCATTGAATTTATTTATACACGAGTTTCACAATTTGAGATGAATTACTGAAATAAATTAACTTTTCCCTGACATCTAATTTAGTGAGAATGCACCTGTCGTGTTGTAATGTATATATATATTATATATATATATATATATTTATATATATCATATAAATGCACATTTAAGGGGTTCCTCTTTTGGTGAAAGTTTTCAGACAGTTTTCAAAATGGCCGCCAGACAGTGTGAACACATGGATACTCATACAGTGCCGTGAAAATGTATTTGCCCCCTTCCGTTTTTTTGTTTTTTTGCATATTTGTCACATTTAAAAGATTCAGATCATCAAACCAATTTTAATTTTACGCAAAGATAATGCAAGTAAATATAAAATAAAATGTTTAAATGATGATTTAATTTATTAAGTGAAAAAAGCTGTCCAAACCTACCTGGCCTTACATCAAAAATGACTTGCCCCCTCCTGTTAAATCATGAAAAAAACTGCAATTAACCACATTATTTTAGAAAGCTGAGATAAATTTAACTAGACCTGATTAAAGCCAACCAGGCGGACAGTAACTAAGTACATTTACTTGTATTGTACTTAAGTACACTTTTTGTGTGTCTGTACTTTACTTGAGTATTATTTTATCTGGAAACTTATGACTTTAACTTCACAACATTTGAAAGACAAATATTGTACTTTTCACACCACTACATTTCTATCAAGATCCTCGAAGTATAAAGTCGTATTTACAACAATTCAATAATAAGAAGTTAATATTGTATATATTTGACACAATATTGTCTGATTTTGCTAAATTGTTTACGTGAAAATATTACCTATAAAGCCACAGAAGAACTGTTGTGCGGCTCCTAATACACACTGAAGCAGCACTGCAGACCATTCTGTGTATGACATCAAAGTACAGCGAGAGCGATTAGACAGCATTTTTTTTATGTCAAATAAGTCTTGCTGTTTTGCTTTTTTGCTTTTTTGTTAAAGCAGTGTTGCTGGGTTTTAAAGCAGGTTTTGATTTTGTTTCTTCCTTATCACTCTGTATTTACAGGATTTCATGTCCACTTTGTTTCAATGTGGATGAATGGCTACACATAGACGTGTGCGCACACTGTCAGAGCTGTGTGAGATCACAACCATCCTGCTTTTGTGGGGGTGGGTAGGGTTTAAATAATATATATATATATAATTATATAGATTATATATATATATAGAATTTTTTTGTTTTTCCCATAGGTTTTTTTAACGTTCTAAAAGCTCTGTCTTCCAAAGATACTACAAGCTAGTCAGTGTATTAAGCAGGTGTAATATATTCTAAGTTGCTTCAGAAGTATTGCAAGTATTGCATACTGTATTGGCCTAAATAAGACGACCCTGATTATAAGACGACCCCCCCTTTTTCCTGATTTACCTTTTGGAAAAAGGCTTTTTAAAACCCAAATCTTGTTTTTTCTCAGTAAAACACATTTTGTCTTCAATTTTTTTCATATTGCATATTTTTCCTATTTTTTTTATTTTTGTTTTGAAAGTATGGTAAAATCTGGTAAAATGTACCAACAATCACATTTAAAAAATATACACTTTTTGATATACCATAAAAAAAAACAGGTAGCTCATCTGAATTAGGACATTTAGGCTATCCATCTAATAGTAGCTTACCAAAATCTTATTAACGGTAGAAGTTATATCTTACTGTAGTCTTCAAATCTGGGAACTGTCTTACGTTTTAAAATCACAAAGAGAGTTTGGTGCCATCAGGCTAACATGACAGTCACGACTCATGCATCTGTAAGCTTTTCTTTTTCTTTTGTTTTTGCATTACATTACGTATTTCATGGCACCTTTGTTTTATGTGTATTTGGCGCCACCTATTTTTGTGGGTGTATTATTGACATGTCAAAGTCTAGACCCTGAATATAAGAGAACCGCGTTTTTTCAGATGTACAGTGGACGGAAAGTATTCAGACCCCCTTAACATTTTTCACTCTTTGTTATTTTGCAGCCATTTGCTAAAATCATTTGTTTATTTTTTTTCCTCATTAATGTACACACAGCACCCCCATATTGACAGAAAAACAGAATTGTTGACCTTTTTGCAGATTTATTAAAAAAAGAGGGGAGGAAAAACTGAATATCACATGGTCCTAAGTATTCAGACCCTTTGCTCAGTATTTAGTAGAAGCACCCTTTTGATCTAATACAGCCATGAGTCTTTTTGGGAAAGATGCAATAAGTTTTTCACACCTGGATTTGGGAATCCTCTGCCATTCCTCCTTGCAGGGGGGGGGGGGGGGGATTCCGCTCCAGTTCTGTCAGGTTGATGGTAAAACGTTGGTGGACAGCCATTTTTAGGTCTCTCCAGAGATGCTCAATTGGTTTAAGTCAGGGCTCTGGCTGGGCCATTCAAGAAGTTGTTGTCACAGAGTTGTTGTGAAGCCACTCTTTTGTTATTTTAGCTGTGTGCTTAGGGTATTTGTCTTGTTGGAAGGTAAACCTTCGCCCAGTCTGAGGTCCTGAGCACTCTGGAGAAGGTTTTCGTCCAGGATATCCCTGTACTTGGCCGCATTCATCTTTCCCTCGATTGCAACCAGTCGTCCTGTCCCTGCAGCTGAAAAACACCCCCACAGCATGATCTGCCACCACCATGCTTCACTGTTGGGACTGTATTGACAGGTGATGAGCAGTGCCTGGTTTTCTCCATACATAGCGCTTAGAATTAAGGCCAAAAAGTTGTATCTTGGTCTCATCAGACCAGATAATTTTATTTCTCACCATCTTGGAGTCTTTCAGGTGTTTTTTTAGCAAACTCCATGGGGGGGGGGGGGGGCCAGGCTTTCATGTGTCTTGCACTCGAGGCAGGCTTCCTCGGGCCACTCTGCCATAAAGCCCCGACTGGTGGAGGGCTGCAGTGATGGTTGACTTTCTACAACTTTCTCCCATCTCCCGACTGCATCTCTGGAGCTCAGCCACAGTGATATTTGGGTTCTTCTTTACCTCTCTAACCAAGGCTCTTCTCCCCCGATAGCTCTGTTTGGCTGGACGGCCAGCTCTAGGTAGGGTTCTGGTCGTCCCAAATGTCTTTCATTTAAGGATTATGGAGGCTCTGTGCTCTTAGGAACCTTAAGTGCATCAGAAATGTTTTTGTAACCTTGGCCATATCTGTGCCTTGCCACAATTCTGCCTCTGAGCTCTTCAGGCAGTTCCTTTGACCTCATGATTCTTATTTGCTCTGACATGCACAGTGAGCTGTAAGGTCTTATATAGACAAATGCGTGGCTTTCCTAATCAAGTCCAATCAAAATAATCAAACACAGCTGGACTCAAATGAAGGTGTAAGACCATCTCAAGGATGATCATGACGAAATGGACGCACCTGAGTAAATATATGAGTGTCCAGCAAAGGGTCCTGAATACTGTTAGTACATTGATATGTCAGTTTTTTCTTTTTGACTTAAATCGGCAAAAAGGTCAACAATTCTGTGTGTTTTTCCTGTCAATATGGGGTGCTGTGTGTACTTTAATGAGGAAAAAAATTAACTTAAATGTTTTTAGCAAATGGCTGCAATATAAAAAGAGTGAAAATTTACGGGGGTTCTGAATACTTTCCGTACCCACTGTATTTCCAAAGAAAAACACCTTGTCTTATATATTCAGGTCAAGTACTACGTACAACACTAAAACAGTGCATTGACATAAAAAAGGATATTTACTTTTGGTACTTAAGTACTTTCAAAAGCAAGTACTTCTGTACTTTTACTTAAGTAAAAATCTGTCTTCACAACTTTTACTTGTAATGGAGTAATATTTGACCAGCAGTATCTGTACTTTCACTCAAGTAATGGAGTTGTGTACTTTGTCCGCCTCTGCCGCCAGACCAGTTGAATCAAGAAATCACTTAAATAGAACCTGTCTGAACCTGTGAAGCATGCTTAAAGAGCAACATATCATGCTGTGATATAAAGAAGTTCGAGAACAGATCAGAAACAAAATAGTTGACATGTATCAATCTGGAAAGGATTATAAAGCCATTTCTAAAGCTTTGGAACTCCAGCACACCACGCTCAGAGCCATTATCTACAAATGGAGAAAGCTTGGAACAGTGTTGAACCTTCCCAGGAGCGGCTGGCCTTTAAATTACTCCAAGAGGGCAACGACGACTCATCCAGGAGGTCATAAAAGAACCCAGAACAACATCTAAAGAATTGCAGGCCTCACTTGCCTCAATTAAGCGCAGTGTTCATGATTCAACAATAAGAAAGAGACTGGGCAAAATCGCTATCCATGGGAGAGTTCCAAGTCAAAAGCCATTGCTGACCAAAAAGAAGACAAAGGCTTGTCTCACATTTGCCAATAAATATCTTGATTATCCCCAAGATTTTTTGGGCAAATATTCTGTGGACTGATGCGACAAAATTGTAACTTTTTGGAAGGTGTATGTCCCGTTACATCTGGCATAAAACCAACACAGCATTTCATAAAAAGAACATCATACCAACAGTCAAACATGGTGGTGGTAGTGTGATGGTCTGGAGCTGCTTTGCAGCTTCAGGACCTGGACGACTTGCCATAATTTGATGGAACCATGAATTCTGCACTCTATGAGAAAATTTTGAAGGAGAATGTCCGGCCATCAGTTTTGTGACCTCAAGCTCAAGCACACTTGCTTTATGCAGCAGGACAATGATCCCAAACACACCAGCAAGTCCACCTCTGAATGGCTCAAGAAAAACAACATTAAGGTTTTGGAGTGGCCAAATTAAAGTCCGGACTTGAATCTGATTGAGATGCTGTGGCATGACATTAAACAGTCCATTCATGCTCAAACCCTCCAATGTGGCTGAATTAAAACAATTCTGCAAAGAAAAGTGGACCAAAATTCCTCCACAGCGATGTGAAAGACTCATTGGCAGTTATTGCAAATGCTTGATTGCAGTTGTTGCTGCCAAGGGTGGCACAGCCATTTATTAGATTTAGGGGGCAATTATTTTTTCACGTAGGGCCACGTAGGTTTGGACATCTTTTTCCCTTAATAAATGAAATCATAGTTATAAAACTGCATTTTGTATTTACTCGGGTCATCTTTGTGTAATATTAAAATGTGTTTGATGATCTGAATCTTTTAACTGTGACAAATATGCAAAAAAAGGGGCAAAAACCTTTTCACAGCACTGTATCCATGTCTGATTGACTTGAAATTACAGAGGTATATAGTAACAAATACATCAACTGGTTAAGACATCAAAGAGGATAATACATTATTTTTTATTTTTATAATCTGAGCTCAAATATGGAAGTGTGCTTAAAGGGTACGTGAGCTTAATAGGTACGTTTACCCTAGTAAACAAACTAAACAATATAATGAAGTAACTCTTAATTGCTGATCGCAATACTGTTTACTGTGCTGTCTGTACTACAAGATACTTTATTTGTAAGATAATTTCAGGAGAAAAGTTAGTCTTTAAATTGTTTAAATGTGAGAGAATTCAAACCACGTTTTTGAGTCTGTCTTTTGTACACTGCGGTTTTAGGACTTATGAATTTGCACAGTTTGTCTTCAAGTCAAGTCACCTTTATTTATATAGCGCTTTTAAACAATACAGATTGTGTCAAAGCAACAGAACAGCATTAATTAGGAAAATAGTGCAATAATGCAAAATGACAATAGTAAACACTCATTTTTCAGTTAAAGACAGTTCATCATTGAATTCAGTGATGTCATCATCCAGCTCAGTTCAGTTTAAATAGTATCTTTGCAATCAAGTCAACGATATCGCTGGAAATGAAGTGTCCCCAACTAAGCAAGCCAGAGGCGACAGCGGCAAGGAACCAAAACTCCATCGGTGACAGAATGGAGAAAAAACCTTGGGAGAAACCAGGCTCAGTCGGGGGGCCAGTTCTCCTCAGACCAGACGAAACCAGCAGTTCAATTCCATGCTGCAGCAAAGTCACATTGTGCAGAGGACTCATCTGGTTCCTGTGGTCTTGTCCCGGTGGTCGTCTGAGATGTGGTCTTTACAGGGGATCTGTATCTGGGGCTCATCTAGTTGTCCTGGTCTCCGCTGTCTTTCAAGGCTGTGGAGGTCCTTTCTAGGTGCTGATCCACCATCTGGTCTGAATACGTACTGGATCCGGGTGACTGCAGTGACCATCTGATCTGGATACAGACTGGATCTGGTGGCTATGGTGACCTCGGAATAAGAGAGAAAACAGACTAATATTAGCGTAGATGCCCTTCTTCTAACGATGTAGCAAGTACATCTGGTGTTATGGGAAGTGTTCCTGGTTCCGGTTGACTTAATTAATGCAGCCTAAAAATTCCTTTAATGGATTTGAATATTAGAAGCATATTTGAGTGTTATGTGTAAGCCAGGTTAAAGAGATGGGTCTTTAATCTAGATTTAAACTGCAAGAGTGTGTCTGCCTCCCGAACAATGTTAGGTAGGTTATTCCAGAGTTTGGGCGCTAAATCTTCAAGTCAATTGTTAAATTTGTAAAGCGCTTTTCACCATACAAATCATTGGAAAGCAACTTTACAGCCAATTAAGTTTTCTACAATATTTAGTGGTAGTTTATCAGTTGTGACTGTCAGTTAATGTACATATGGTCAATTAAAGACGTAATCAAACAGACTATGAACACTATTAACAGCAATAATTATGTTGCAATCAAACTTGTTGCAAAATTTGTTAGTTGATGTTGTTTCAGGGTTGGCATCATCTGAGGTCCTCTGAGGGGTTTTGCATCATCTCTTCTCAGGTGTTCTGATCCAGACTGAAGCTTGTGTAAATCAAAAAACAGAGAAACAAATAGAAACATAATTAGCGTAGCTGCTTTTCCAACCAAGCAATTTTTATTTTTGTTTAATCCAAACTAAAGAATGATAATGTGCATTTGATCAGATATAACAATAAAGATTATGATATGCATTATTTGAATTCTTGGCCAAAGAGATGTGTCTTTAATTTAGATTTAAACAGAGAGAGTGTGTTTGAACCCCGAACGTTATCAGGAAGGCTTTTCCAGAGTTTGGGAGCCAAATGCGAAACAGCTCTACCTCCTTTTAGTGGACTTTTGCTATCCTAGGTACTACCAAAAGTCCAGAGTTTTGCGACCTTAGGGAGCATGGTTTGTAGCGTGGTAGAAGTCTAGTTAGTTACGCAGGAGCTAACCCATTAAGGGCCTGATAGGCAAGTAATAATATTTTGTAACAGATACAGAACTTAATAGGTAGCCAGTCCAGAGACTGTAAAATCGGAGTAATATGATCATATTTTCTTGACCAGGTAAGGACTCTAGCCGCTGCATTTTGGACTTANCTGATTGCACCCAGCTGCTTCATATCACTCCCTCACTATTTAACACTCACTCTGATCCCTTCCCTCTGCCGAGTATTGTTCAGCGATTATCACTCCCCTAGCGATAGCGACACTACAGAGCCCTCATTTGTTTCCCTGCCTTAGCCTTAGCCTTAGCCTTGTCTGTTTTCTCCGGTTTTGATCTTCGCCTGTTTCCTGGATTCCTCCCTTTAGCCTTCCCCCTGTGACTCTGTCTGCAGTTCATTGACCCACGCTAGCCCTAGGATATTCTTGGGTTGGCCACCATATACCTGTCTGTCTCTGTTTGACACTGCCTGCTTTATGACCACGTCTGTATCTTCTCCAATTAAAGTTTTGCATTTGGATCCAAACGTCTCACGTCTCGCCAGCCCCGTTACAGAATACTCAGCCACACAAGGATCCAGCGGCTTTTTCAGTGGACTCTGGCCTGGTATGGACCCAGTCACCGAGCTACTACATCTTCGACAGGAAGGTCTTTCTATTGAGGAGTATGTTCACCGGTTCTGTGAACTATCCTATCAGGTACCACTTTATGATGAGATTTTATTTAAGGACTTGTTTCGTTTTGGACTTAATGAACCCACAAAATCTTGGATGCCAAAGAGTAACATTAACTGTAGCTTAGAGGACTTTATAGACTGTGCCTTGCTGACTGCTGGTTCAGCATTCACGGTGGGTGTCGCGGAGGAAAGAAGCGACACCATGTCTGTGACTGAGGTGATGGCTGAATCAGAGCAAGCTCACAAAATGGCGGCAGTTGCGGAGCCTGATCACAAGATGGCGGACACAACCGCATCTAGTCTAGCCACAGTTGTTCTTCCTGAGTCTAGTCAAGCCACAGCTGTCCTTCCTGAGTCTAGTCAAGCCACAGTTGTTCTTCTTTAGCCTAGTCAAGCCACAGTTGTTCTTCTTTAGTCTAGTCAAGCCACAGCTGTTCGTCATGAGTCCAGTCAAGCCACAGCTGATCGTCATGAGTCCAGTCAAGCCACAGCTGATCTTTCCGAGGCAGTCAGTTCACAGTTGATCGTCATGAGTCAAGTTTAGTCACAGCTGATATGCATGAGTCTAGTCTAATCACAGTTCATTATCATGAGTCAAGTTTAGTCACAGCTGATATTCATGAGTCTCGTCAGGTCACAACTGATATTCATGAGTCTCGTCAGGTCACAACTGATATTCATGAGTCAAGTCAAGTCACAACTAATCTTCATGAGTCAAGTCAAGTCACAACTGATCGTCATGAGGCAAGTCAGGTCACAGTTGATCTTCCTCAGTCAGGTCTAGTCACAGTTGATCTTCCTGAGTCCAGTCAAGTCACAGTTGTTCTTCCTGAGTCCAGTCAAGTCGCAGCTGATCTTCATGAGTCCAGTCAAGTCACAGCTGATCTGCCAGAGCCTCGTCACGCCTCAGTTATTCATCCAGAATCTCGTTGCATCACAGCTGATCATCCAGAGTCATGTCACGTCCTGTCTGTCACACCCAGATTCTCAAGGTCAGCCCTTCGGTATCCCAGTCTGGTAGCCAGTGTGAGGGATACCCCGCTGGTGTCTGCACGCACCGCTGGTATCCCCAAACCCACCCACTCTAACCCTTCTATTCATGAACTCAATCCCCTGTCTGCAGCACTTCCCATATGGGGGGTTGCTTTATGGTGTATCTGGGCCGCGTACTCCACCACTGATTTGCTAGAAGCAGCGGCATCGGCTACGACATCTCCAGAGGTGGTGGCTTACGCTGCCGAACCACACGAGGTAGCGATGTTCACTGCTGTGCTCCCAGAGGCCATGGTGTCCACTGTAGTCTCTTCAGAGGTGGCGGCACAGGCTGCAGAACCTCCCGAGATGGCGACACTTGCCTCAGTTCCTTGCGTGGTGGAGGCGTCCAGCAATGCACCTTTTGCCTGTCCTGTTCCGGCCAAGGAGGCCGTCTATGAACTCTCTGTCTGTCTTGCTACGGCCAAGGAGGCCGTCTACGAACTCTCTGCCTGTTCTGTTCCGGCCAAGGAGGCCATCTATGAACTCTCTGCCTGTTCTGTTCCGGCCAAGGAGGCCGTCTATGAACTCTCTGTCTGTTCTGTTCCGGCCAAGGTGGCCGTCTATGAACTTCTTGCCTGTCCTGTTCCGGCCAAGGAGGAACTCTCTGCCTGTTCTGTTCCAGCCAACGAGGCCATCTATGAACTCTCTGCTTGTCCTGTTCCGGCCAAGGAGGCCGCCTATAAACTCCCTGCTTGTCCTGTTCCGGCCAAGGAGGCCGCCTATGAACTCCCTGCTCGTCCTGTCACAGCTATAGAGGCCATTCGTGAACTCCCTGTTCATCCTGTTACAGTTATAGAGGCCGTCTGCCAACTCCCGGCTCATCCTGTCACAGCTATAGAGGCCGTTTGCGAGCTCCCTGCTCGTCCTGTCACGGCTATGGAGGCCGTTAGTGAATTCTTTGTGTCTGCCAAGGAGGTCGTTTGTGAACTTCTGTCCTGTCCCGACCCAGCCAAGGAGGCTGCCTCTGAACCCTCAGCCTTGTCTATCACACCCAATGTTATGTATGTGTTGTCTGTCTCTGCTCTCTCTATGTTACAGTCTCTGCCATGGTCTCCTGATCAGTGTGGTTCACCGGGGGGGGGTTTCCTGTTCCTTCTGCTCCGCCGTGGTGGTCCGCGGCTCTGCCGTGTTGGTCTTCTGCTCTGCCTGCTCCGCCGTGGTGGTCTTCTCTGCCGGCTCCGCCGTGGTGGTCTGCTGTCTGGCTCTGGTGGTTCTCTGCTCCGCTGTGGTGGTCTTCTGCTCCACCGTGGTGGTCTTCTGCTCCGCCGTGGTGGTCTACTGTCTGGCTCTGGTGGTCCTCTGCTCCGCCGTGGTGGTCTACTATCTGGTTCTGGTGGTCTTCTGCGCCGCCGTGGTGGTCTTCAGTCCTGTTCTGGTGGTCTTGGAAGTCGTGGCCTATGGTTAGAGAGTCGGACCCATAACCCAAGGTTGTGGGTTTGAGTCTTGTACCGGCAGGAATTGTAGGGGGGGGGGAGTGAATGTACAGCGCACTCTCCCACCTTCATTACCACGACTGAGGTGCCCTTGAGCAAGCACCGAACCCCCAACTGCTCCTCGGTCGCCGCAGCATAAATGGCTCCGGGTGTGTGTTCACTGCTATGTGTGTGCACCTTGGATGGGTAAATGCAGAGCACTAATTCCGAGTATGGGTCACCATACTTGGCCACATGTCACGTCACGTCACGTCACGTAACGTACTCGGCTCCACCGGTGAATCTTCGGTCCTGTCTGTTTTGCTGTGGTGATCTTCCGCTCCACCTGAGCTGCCAGTTCCGCCCTGGTTCTCTGCTCCGCCAGTCCTGCCTCAGTGCCCGGTCTCTCCACTTCCGGGTGGCCCTCCATCCCTCCCCCTGTTCCGCTCCACTACCCTCCTGAATCGTGAAAAGTGTTCGGAGCGTCTGGAAGCCGCTCCTTGAGGGGGGCTCTGTCACGAATCCGGTCCATGAACTTCCATTTCATTGACTCTCGCACTACACACTGTTGCACATCCCCCATCATGCATTGCACTGATTGCACTCAGCACGGATTGCACACAGCTGTTCACACTGATTGCACCCAGCTGTTTCATATCACTCCCTCACTATTTAACACTCACTCTGATCCCTTCCCTCTGCCGAGTATTGTTCAGCGATTATCACTCCCCTAGCGATAGCGACACTACAGTGCCCTCGTTTGTTTCCCTGCCTTAGCCTTAGCCTTGTCTGTTTTCTCCGGTTTTGCATCTTGCGCCTGTTTTCCGGAATTCATCCCTTTAGCCTTGGCCCCCGCTGGACTCGTCTTGCAGTTCATCGACCCACGCTAGGCCTAGGATTATTCTTGGGTTTTGGCCACCATATACCTGTCTGTCTCTGTTTGACACTGCCTGCTTTATGACCACGTCTGTATCTTCTCCAATTAAAGCTTTGCATTTGGATCCAAACGTCTCACGTCTCGTCAGCCCCGTTACATAAACGTTAAAACTTGATTTTCACCATAGAGGGTCTGTAAAGCTACTCAAAAATAAAAGCCACTCCCAGAACACATTGCCAAATTAGAATAAAGTAACATTCTAACACATACAGTATGTAAAATAATAGAACCAACATAGCAACAATGCTGGTAGCCAAGCTCAGCTGCTGCGGACATGTTTTAACTACAATTGATCCAAGAATCAAAAAGATGATTTGAGAATAACCTCTATGTAATCACACATGACCGTTCATTTACAACCTTTAGCCACCATGTCTCAGAAAACCGAGTAATACACAGAAATATAAGTGCAAATAAAAAATTGAGAGAGAGAAACCACAAAATAGGCATTGCACACTGGCTGCTGCTCTCTGTCTGTCATAAAATCCCTTGAATATTAAATTTTGAATATATTTTCATATTTCACATTTCATATTTGTTTCTTTGTTCTGATGGTTTACTTTTCTTAATACGCTTGCAAACTTTTTTACTTATATTGCTTGTAGGGCAGGAGTTCTCAACCTCTTTTACTTCGGGGCCACCCTCCTTCTCTGGTCAATTTAACAAGGACCCCCTATGCCTGACATTTAATTTTATACTATACTTCCCCAGCAAAGAGAAAAGTGTTTATTTTTAAACCTTGTTATTAACAAAATATTTGTTTTGCCTTATTATTCTACTACTACATGTTATTAAAAAAACAACTCAAAATTCAAACAAACTTTAAATTAAAGCTATAATTTATAACTTAAAAGAAAACCCTCACTTCTAACTTTTTCAAATAATATAGATATATATATTAATATAATATATATATATATATATATACCTACAGATTTAAAGCTCCTGAATCCTGTACTTCAGACATTCTTTACAACTTCAGAGTCCTTTTCTTAAAAAAGTGAATCTGAACCTGCCATACCAAACAGGGAGATGCCAAAAGACCACTCACTAAACCTGTCCCTTTGAACTGGGCTGACTGAATATCTACTGTTTGTATCCATTCAAAAACTAAACATACAAATGACAAATACAGCAAATACATTCTACATCTGTTGAAACACATCGATCTGAAGGCGGTTCGATGAAGACGGGATCAGTGAACAGTTCCTCCGTCAGAGCACGTAGGATGCTCATATGTGCATAAACACCACTGAGCCTCACAAGATCCTCCTCTATGGGTGAGCATCCATTATAAAACCCTCACAGGACATTAATTTGGACAACTATGCAAATATATTGAAATTTCACGCAAACATACGATAGGGACCAGAGCCCCGAGAGCACGCATAGTTTGTGAATCAATAGCAGACTTATGTGTGTCTAATGTATGACTCTGATATACAGGAGTGTCATACATGCGTGCGAGTTCGTTATTATTACTCTTAATCGTCTTTACCTTTACATTATCGTGACGGGTTGCTTCATGCAGCCGAGAGATGTAGTTTGTGTGCAGCGGTTGGAAGTTTTGAGCCGCCGTTCAGTCTGAATTTAACAGTGCAATGAGGCTTGCTGTGCCAAGTTCGAAGCAGTCAATCACAGAAAACAAGAGAGGCCGTGCTTTGATAATTTTATTTTAACACATTAATAATTAAATTAAACAATTATAGGATCATATTTAAATTCATTTTAAACTATCTTACGGCTACCCTGGAGGATCACTGAGGCCCCCTAGTGGTCTGCGGCCCCCCGGTTGAGAACCCCTGTTGTAGGGCCTACTCGTTTGTAACTTGCAAATAGTCGTAAAAAAAACCAACATTGATTCACATCTTGGATTGATCCTTCCTCAAAAATCATATGATATGATATAATTGCCATATAGCCCAACCCCATATGATGGATGAGCAATCCCAGTTTGTTTACAGCCATGTGGACTTGGGAAGCTCCATCTGTCTAGTATGCAACACCATCTTTCTGAACAGATCAGGATTTGAGGGGCTGATGGTGGAAAAGCCTGAGACCTTCACGTCCCTGGGTAATGAGACTGACCACTGCCTGTCCTTGACGCAATATGCCAATGAGGTCTATAAAAAGTCCAACTCCTCATTAGTCTAGTCTAGTGTAACCAAGTTCTTACAATCAAGAGACCAAATTAAACCTTAAAGCTTCAGTAACTAGCAGCAAATGTAATCGCACTATGAAGTTTATTGACTTTTTCTCTTTTAAGCTAGACTTCACTCACATCCCAATCTGATAAACCAACCAGATGACCAACAACAAGAATCTCAGTCACGACACATTTTGCTTTACAAATGAGTGCCTTTTGCATCTGAAATGGCCTTATAGACTAGTGCTCATCCACGTTTGCATAGATGTCCTTTATTATTAGACTTTTTGCCATGGGCAATTTCACTTGAGCTCATCAAGAGGGTTGATAAAACAATGACAGATTCAAGAGGGTGGAGTTAAGGGATTAAAAGAGAAAAATGCAGCTAGGTAGAGAGAGCCGATGAGAGATGAAGTAAAAAAAAACCTGTTAGAACCAATCTTATAGAACCAATTAAGCCAAAAAAATAAGAAAGAGAAAACAAAGGTAGGTTGTGGCTTCGCTTGGTCATTGCAGGGTGGAATTAAAAACAAACAATTATCCTCTTTTTTTATTTTAAGCAATCTTCGAATCTGGTTGTAGTCCTGCTTAAAAGTAGCATGTTGATTCTTGGATATCTGTTTTCACTTCTCGGTGAGTATCTCTTTTACTAATAATAGACAATGTTTTCTCTGAAAAAGAAGCATTTTCTTAAACAGCTAAGAGGTTCGGACTTGAGTGCTAACCACTTACAATGTTCAATGTACAGTTGGTTGGTCATCATTAAAAAAAAATGGTCCCACTTTATATTAGGTGGCCTTAACTAACATGTACTTACATCAAAAAAAATAAGTACAATGTACTTATTGTGTTCATATTGTATTGCAAAATACTTTTGCTGCTATTGAGGTGGGACACAAGGTTAGGGACAGGTTTGGTGGTATGGGTGGGTTTAAGGGTGGGTTAAGGTGCAAGGGATGGGTCAACAGTGTAATTATAAATGTAATTACAGAAATTAATTACAGATGTAATTACATATAGGTATTTTTTTAAATATATAAATACAATGTAAAAACATGTATGTACACAATAAGTGCATTGTACCAAATGATTAAATGTAAGTACATAGTAGTTAAGGCCACCTAATATAAAGTGGGACCAAAAAAATAAAAATAATAATAATAATCAGGTTTATGTTGTCATGAATGTTCAACTATAAGTGATATAACTATTAGTAGATTAGAAATTTGAGATGCTTAACCGTAAAATTATTCTTTATAGCCTATATAACCATTTGCTGTTTATTTCTGCAACAGGCACCACTGCCATTCACGCCATGACAAATAACTTGCAAGGTATTTACATTTTCTTTAATCTGTAGCTGAAATTATCCAAATGAAATGCTCTCTGAAGAAACCAATGCAGTGTGAATTACGTATAATTTTCTAAGAAAGTAATGCTCTGATTATTTTCTAATGCAATGTTAAAAATTACAGTGCAGATGAATTATAAAACCTAATAACATGGGTATTTATTTTTTCTTGTTTCCCTTTCTAGAGAATATTGCAATCAAGGGAAAGGCTGTACAGTCATCTATGTTTTACTTCCAGGCAAACAATGCCATTGATAATTTTGATCCTACCTGCACTCACACTGAAACCGAGATGAACCCATGGTGGAGGCTGGATCTGGTATATCTACAAGTCATTAGAGAAGTCATCATCACTAACAGGATGGACTGCTGCTTTGAACAAATTAACGGAGCTGAAATTCGCATCGGAAACTCCCTGGAGAACAACGGCAACAACAATCCTGTGTAATGACAAATTTGCCTTTACCCATAAAATTGTAACAATTTAAAATGGTTATTTAAGACTAAAACATGAACATGTTGTGCAATATTTTGTAAAAGGATTTTTAAAAGAGAGTGAGACTCTTGCTCCTGCAATATTGCTTAAGTTCATGTACTTGTGAAATTAACAATGTTTCACATTATCTCTCTCTCTCTCTAGATGTGCAGTAATTTCTGGTATTCCAGCAGGTAAATCAGTCTCTTACTCATGCGGTGGAATGCAAGGCCGTTACATGAATGTAGTCATTACTGGAGATTCAAAACAGCTCTCTCTATGTGAAGTGAGAGTCAATGGAAATGGTAATTTTTGACAGCTAAAAATACAGTATATACATATGTGTGTCGAATATGTCGATTTAATAATGTGTTAATGTAATTATTTGTTATGGGAAGAATAATGCATTACATTTTTTAAGGGAATTAACGCACTCACCCCACTCCTGACCCAAGAGCTATAGTACATACTTCCAGTGGCATAGCGTAAGTCCGGGGGAAAGGGGGTTGGGGGGCAGGGCCGTCGCTAGTGAAATGAAAGGTAGTGACCAGGGTTTGAATTTAACTTTTTCACTCACCATCGAATTTGGCTAAAAAAAATTTAAGTTACCGGCTATTCATGACTTCTACAAGCCAGAAAAAAACAAAATAAAAATAAATTAGCACCTTTATTATTGCTTCAATGCAAAGGAAACCAGCGGGCCCGCTGCAACGTTAATTGTCTGGTATGTTCAAGTAGGCTAGATATGCGCAGATGCTATGCAATTAGGCTGTATTTAATATATCATAATGACTCATAATGACTCACAAGTTCAGTATTTGATCTAAATCTGTGCAGATTTGGCTTAAATGAACTTGACCAAGAAATTCATGAGTGAACATAATTTACAAAAAGTAGCCCGCCAAATTGACTAGTGATTTGACAGCGTTACCCGCCACAGCTGATTTTCATCTGCATTTGTCAGGTTGGCAGGTGGTAATTTCAAACCCTGGTGGTGATGATTATAGGGGCCCATGGCTGAGGGGGGCCCCCAGCCTAAAAAGACGCTCAGAACAGTTGACGGGCCACTGTTGTGTGTCGTCACGAAAGCTTATCAATTGCATGCATTTTTAAGCCTTGCCAATTTAAACAATCAAAGGAGTTTAAAGCATTCAAGCACAAGATGCAAAAGAACTCAACTGAGAACCGACCTCTCCTTCGTGTCCTCCTGCGTCTGAACGAACAAAAACACCTTGCCAGTTTAAACAAACAAACACAAAAGGCACGAAAGTTAATTCAGCAACCAGCGTGCTGTGTTCTCTGTGCACAGCACATACGCAAAGAGCCGCATCTCAGAGCCCTTAAACAACGAGTTAAGTTACGTCGCAATATTGGAAATATTTCTGTTTTTAAACCATGAAGGCTGATATCAAGCAACGTGTAAACTCTGCACAAGAGTTTTACAAACCGGTTTGTTATTGTGGAGACATGACCATGCTCCTAAACATGATACGGCAAAAAATTTAACGTGATTGATTCCTTTAACTGTCAGTCATATGGCCTCTTGGGTTTTGTATTTTGCATGTTATTTAAATGCAGAAACTGACTTTGGCGTGCATACGATACGCACGTGTTTTACGTGCATATAATACACAGTTTTTGTGTGCATATGATACTCACTTTGTTGGCATGCATATGATACACATTTTGGCATACATATAATACGAACCTACCCACACCCCTTAACCGTATCATATGCACAGCAAAGTAAATTTCTGCATATATAGTACTCTAAATAGAAACACAAAATTGTGTCATTGAAATACAATTTTCACACAAAGTGTGATGGACTTGCAGCTGCGCTGTGCAAACTGATTGGTGTATAACAACAAAGTCCCGCGAGAGCAATTCGAAATATAAGCCATCAGCTCTCTATCGCTCTAGCTGTACTTTGATCTTGTGCATTAAACACACTATATTTTAGACACCAATATTGTCTGTTTTTGCTCAAATATGCAAACGCAAACATTACTTATCAAAGCTACAGCAGAACTGTTGTGTGTTATTTAGAGTATCATTGATTAAAATAAATAAATAAATAAAAATCATATTTCCATGTTAATTAAAAAAAAATCTGAAAATTATATATCCATATTAATAAAAAACAATAATAAATAGAAAGTTCACCCATAAAATTTAAAAATTTAAAAATTAAATTTTCTTTCTAAAGTTACTTTTTTTGTAAAGTCTACTCTATTTGATGCTTTTCTCATTTAACACAACAATGCTTGTGTGCACCGCTGATTAATTAGAAAAATAATTAATTAGAACATAATAATTGCCATATCATGTAATTAATAGATTAAAGTTTGCTGATTTATATGTTTATATTATAAGTTTGAACAGGGTGTCACACTCAATTCCTGGAGGGCCACAGCCCTGCAGAGTTTAGCGCCAACCCTAATTAAACACACCTGATCCAGCTAATCAGGTCTTTCAGGCTTACTGTATTTGAAAACTAGATTGGTATGTGTGTTGGAGCAGGGTTGGAATTAAACTCTACAGGGCTGGGGACCTCCAGGAACTGTTTGACACCCTTGGTTTAGAATAATGAAATCATTCTAATATGCTGATTTGCTGAAACAGTTCTGATTATCACAAATGCTGAAATCAGTTGTGCTGCTTCATATTTTCACATTTTAATGTTGTTTTTACTGTATATTTGATCATATAAATTAATAAATGTAGCCTTGACTTCTTCCAAATACATTAGACGATCTGAACTATTCCAATTTTTTACTTGGTTGTGTATGCTTGCTTGCTTGCTTAAATTTGTATGTTTACTTGCCTAATGTAACCTAACATGAAGCTTGATTACTTTCCAGATAGCGTGAAATTACAGGGTAATGCGGCTCAGTCATCTGTATTTGAATACTACCGTGCTGATCAAGCCATTGATGGAATAAAACACGCTCCGGGTGCAGCCTCATTTTGTACTCATACAAATTTTGAGACAAATCCGTGGTGGAGGCTAGATCTGCTGGATAATTACTATATTAGTACAGTGACCATCACAAACAGAGCTGACTGCTGTCCAGAACGACTCGACGGAGCAGAAATTCACATTGGAAACTCCCTGGAAAACAATGGCAACAACAATCCCATGTAAGAAAGTTACTCACGTAACTGTAAACGTAACTTTTTTTTTAAGAAGTGGGGATTTTATGTGAAGTTGTACTTTTTGCAAAAATGTTAAATAGTTACGAATTGCCATGAGCGGGTGTTGGATAATCTATGGCAGTTTTTAGTGGCTACAGTAAAAAATCTAAGATTATGAGATTAAAGTCGTAATATTTTGAGAATAATGTCAAATTTACAAGAATAAAATCTAAATTACGAGAATAAAGTTGAAATTTTTTGAGAATAAATTTAAAATTATGAGAATAAAGTCGTAGCAATATGAGAATCAAGTGAAAATTAGGAGAATATAAAGTCATAGAAATCTGACATAAGCTTTGTACTGTTACGTTTAATGAAAGCTGAGACTTTGTGTTATAAGTTAAATTTTAAAATGAAATTATAACTGCACACTCGTTTAAATACGGACTTATCTTTTAAGATAAATTTCATCTATAAGTTATAAGTTCAATCTATAAATTAAATCGTATCTATAAGTTCAATTTTATCATGACATACAAACAATTTTATCAATGACATACAAAAGTGTTTCTTCCACTTTACTACTAGTTAAAGCATGAAATAAACAGAAATGAACATTAGAAGCAATTAAATACACAGTACAGCGAAAGGAAAGGAAAGGACATGACGTGTGGAATTTTTGCTCTGTATTTAACCCATCCAAGTGCACACACACACATCAGTGAGTAGTTGAAACACACACACACACACCCGGAGCAGTGGGCAGCCAATGCTGCGGTGCCCGGGGAACAGTTGGGGGTTTGGTGCCTTGCTCAAGGGTCTCACCTCAGTCGTAGTATTGAGGGTGGAGAGAGCGCTGGTTATTCACTCCCCACACTGACAATCCCTTCCGGACCTGAGACTAAAACCCATCAACTGTTGTGCTTTTGCAGTTATTTTTGTCTCCATTGCTTAACAATGGAGCTCCAGTTTTATATGTTATGATTATGTAAAAGAGATTTTTGCACCCCTGCTGTTGCATTCTGTACTGTACAGAAATATGCATTACTATTTAATTTGAAGGTAGATATAAGCTCCAGATTTGCTCAACAAGCCATCGTGGTGCTTAATTTCATTCTACATTAATTGGGTGTGAAATTATTGTTTTGTTTTCCATCATCTATTTGACTCTCTCTAGTTGTGCTGTGATTGCTAGCATTCCAAAAGGAGAGTCCTACAGCTACTCATGTCATGATATGGAGGGACGTTACGTGAACATCGTTATTCCTGGAGATAGTAAGGCTGTTACTCTCTGTGAGGTTGAAGTCTATAGGGGTTTTCCAGGTAATTCACGATGTATTTAAATACATTAATAAAAACATACACTATGAGGTAGAAATATGCATTTGTGTTGTACTTGTAAAAGACAGACACAATAACTGCTTCAACAAAAGTTCGCAGACATTTAGAAGCAAAAGTTTCCCTTTACAACAGTATAACTCTGAACACAGTTCTGTCTCACAGCCTTGTTTTCACTTAAGTTTGATTTCTATCTAGACAAAAGTCCAGAATCACATTTATTTCTCTTGTAAAACTCATTCCATGTCTTGTATTCACTTATTGCATTTGTGTTTTTTCAGTGCTAAAAAACTTTGTGAGGATGAAATTTGACTCCAATACTGATTTAGCTGGCCCAGAGAGTGTCAAACTCCTCTATCAGGTTAATTTTTTTATTTATTTTTTTTGCTAAATATAAAAGTAAAACCTAAAAGCATGAAATTAAGAAAAGACACTTTATACTAGCTGTCGGTTGCGGAAATCAGCTGCTTTGCAGATTAGTTTCATAAATGCTCTTTATTTGGAGAAATATATTTCCAATACAGCATGTTTAAAAAGTACTAAGAAACTCATCTGAAAATATCAAGAAAAATGTAACACCGCTTGATGTTTTTTAGTTGCAGTCTGCTCTGGATGTAAGAGGGATCACCAATGTCAAACTGTCCTGGACAAAACCTCCCCAGCGAGAGGTGAAACAGGGCGTAGAGCAAGGTAAGCACATTTACACAACCCAACTCTTGAAGAATATATTATTTGGTTAAGACTAGACATAATTATATATGAGTCTGAATATACCTCCTTTACAGGTCCGTGTCAAAAAATCCATTAACCTGGATGCACAAAATGTCTTCAGAGGGAAAAGAAAGTATCCACATTGATTCTGCTTAAATAAAAATTGCAAAAATACAGTAAATAAATATAATCCAGCCAATAAATTAACATGCATATTCTACAAAAACGTTATTAATAATTTTAAGTTAATTTTCAGAATTTAAATGACTAGTATAGACGTCTTTCATTCTCTCATCAAGTTATCACAAACCACCACAGTGGTGTGCTAAATAAAGCACGACTGATTATTTGTATTTCACTGTTCATTAATTAAGTGGTTAGTATCAGAACCTGTAACATACTTTGATAAGTACAAAATTCATGAATACCTCGTGAAAATAGTTCCATTACACAAAACAATGTTTTAACAGCTATCAAGATTCCATGCAATTTGTGCACTATATTCCAAGTCTTCTACAAATGTAGCTTTAAGTGCCTGCCCTGGACAACAATTTGTACAGTCTGCATGTTGTTTATACTTTTTCATATGTCTGCATGGTACTTGTGCTTCCAATAAACACAATATCGATTCAAATGACTGTGTTTTAAGTTTTCTAACAACAATTTAAAAAAAATTCTGTTTCCTTTTTCCACCCACGTTCCACTTTGCAATAAACTCTAGGCAAGGCAAGGCAAGGCAAGTTTATTTATATAGCACATTTCATACACAATGGTAATTCAAAGTGCTTTACATAAAATAAATAAATAAATAAAAATGTCATTTCGGACATTGCACAGTGTTCATTCAGTAAATGCACAGCTAAACAGATGAGTTTTGAGTCTGCATTTAAATGGGGCTAATGTTTTAGCACATCTGATCTCTTCTGGAAGCTGGTTCCAACTGCGGGTGGCATATTAGCTAAAAGCAGATTCCCCTTGTTTTGAGTAAACCCTTGGTATTTCTAATTGACTTGATCCTAATGATCTGAGTGGTCTGTTAGGTTTATAATCAGTGAACATATCTGCTATGTATTTAGGTCCTAGGTCATTGAGTGATTTATAAACGAGTAAACGTGCTTTAAAATCAATCCTAAATGTAACTGGAAGCCAGTATAAGGACCTGAGGACTGGTGTAATATGCTCAGATTTTCTGGTTCTAGTCAGAATCCTGGCAGCAGCGTTCTGGATGAGCTGCAGCTGTCTAATGGTCTTCTTGTGAAGGCCGGTGAGGAGACCATTACAATAGTCCACCCTGCTGGTGATAAAGGCATGAACTAGTTTCTCCAAGTCTTGACTGGAAACAAAACATCTAATTCTTGCAATGTTTTTTAGATGATAGTATGCTGATTTAGTTACTGCTTTGACATGACTACTGAAACTAAGGTCTGTCTCCAGAATCACACCAAGATTCCTGACTTGATTTTTAGTTGTCAAACCCTTAGAGTCAAGGTATGCATTCACCTTGAGGACTTCATCTTTGTTTCCAAATGCAATGATTTCAGTTTTTTATTTGTTTAACTGAAGGAAGTTCTGGCACATCCAACTGTTAATTTCATCAATGCATTGGCAGAGGGAGTCAATGGGGCTGTAGTCATTTTGCGATAAGGCTAGGTAAATCTGGGTATCATCTGCATAGCTGTGATAGGCGATTTGGTTATTTCTCATTATTTGACTTAGTGGGCGCATATACAGGCTAAACAAGAGCGGTGCAAGAATTGAGCCTTGTGGGACTCCGCATGTCATGGACGTTCACTTAGACTTATGCTCTCCTATACTGACATAATAACATCTCCCTTCTAAGTATGACCTGAACCATTTGATTACCATCACAGAAAGCCCGACCCAGTTTTCCAGTCTCTCTAGTAGTATGTTATGATCAACAGTGTCAAACGCAGCACTGAGATCTAGTAGTACCAGCACTGATATTTTGCCAGAATCAGAATTTAACTGAATATAATTTATTATCTTTATGAGCACTGTCTCTGTGATGTGGTCGGAAACCAGATTGAAAACTGTCCAGGTATCCATTTGAGTTTAAGAATTTGTTCAGCTGATTAAAAACATGAAATTACTTGCATATGAAAGGAAGATTTGATATTGGTCTATAACTGCTCAAAATATTGTTATCAAGATTGCTCTTTTTCAGAAAGAGTTTAACAACTGCAGTTTTCAGGAGTTTGGAAAAGTCCCAGAAAGAAATGAGGCGTTCACCACTTCTAAGAGATCTGCTTCCAACAGTTAGGCACCCTTTTGAAAAAATATGTGGTTGACGATTTTAAATCTCTCAAGATTGACCGAGAGTGCATCACAACCAAAGCAATTTTGTTCCATCAGGTCTGCACCACACCACTTTCAGTCATTGCGTGTGAAAGTGCTAAGGCGTGGTCACAACCTGAAATAGACAAATTCCCTTTGAATTCACTTCTGGTAACACTTTTCTTGAAGGGGTGTGCATAAGACTGGCATGACACCTTCATAATCATGACATGACACATGTCATGAATATGAAGGAGGTTTTATGCATGTTTATGACAACTGTCATTATGTGTCATTCGTTCAGTTATGTAATTTTTTATGTAAATATGACATTATTTGACCTAACCCAAACCCTACCCCTACCCTAACCCCAACCATAGCCCTTACAAAGACATTTCAAACAATGTCATCTTTGCATTAAAAATTAAATAACTGAGCGAATGACACTTAATGCCAGTTGTCATAAACATGCATAAAAACTTCATATTCATGACATGAGTCATGTCATGATTATGTATGTGTCATGTCATGATTATGAAGGTGTCATGTCAGTCTTATGCACACCCCTTCAAGTAAAGTGTAACCACACATTTATACTTTCTTTATAATGGGAAAGTCTAGAGTGGCACCATTAAAACAAACCACTGTGCCCAGAATGGAACTAACTGCAGCAGTACTGGCTGCACATATGGAACGAATAATACATTTAAAAATAAAGTTATTTTATTAATATTTAAAATAAAGATGCATATTCTGCTTGTCAAATCATCTTCTGGATGGACTACACATCTATATTAACCTATTTGTGAATGTGTTGTACGGCTTCCGCCATCAGGTGATGCACTTGAACAAGTTAAGAGCATGTAACAGTAACTTCCCTTATGAAAATTAACCATGGTTTTATCATAGTAAAAGTGTAGTAACCATGATTTTTGGCAAATTGATTGCTATTTGTATAACCACAGTTTTACTAGAAACACCATGGTTAAACTATGGTTTGTGTAGCAAAATCCATATATAATTTGTGGTTAACATTGTCTAACTATAGTACTACTTTTTTATGTGTAGTATTTACTGTAAGTTTTGTTTGTTTGTCATTATTATTATTATTATTAGTAGTAGTAGTAGTAGTAGTAGTATTACAAACAAACAAATAAATAAAACTTACAATAAATAAATAAATACACTTTTTTGATAAAAATAAAAATATTACCACAAATTATAAGTGGTCAACTTGGCAGCTGGTACAAAGCAAGCCAGCCACAAAGAGCAGCAGCTAAGCATAGTAAATGTTTATAAATTATTTGCATATACAGTAGTTTTTACAGCAGGCTACAAACAATACCATGAATTACAGTGGTGTGAAAAAGTCCTGTTTTTTTATTATTATTTGCATATCTGTCACACTGTTTTAAAATAATGATTTCATTTATTAAGGGAAAAAAGCTGTCCAAACCTGCCTGGCACTACATGAAAAACTAAGTGCCCCCTAAATCTAATAACTGGTTGTTACAAGCATTTGTGATACGATGGGCATGATGTGTTTCTCTTTAAGCATGCTTGATGCAGACAGGTTTGTCAGACAGGTTCTATTTAAGTGATTTCTTGATTCAACATGAAATTCAACATGGTGTGGCTAGTGAAATTTAACTCAGCTTTCTAAAATAATGTGGTTAATCACAATTATTCCATGATTTAACAGGAGGGGGCAATTCATTTTTCACATACAGTCTGAAAATGACCACAGTCTCTCCTATCCTAAAAAAAAACTTCACTTGACACTACTGTTTTATCCAATTTTCAGCCAATATCTTTATTACCGTTTATTTCTAAGGTGATGGAAAAAATTGTGTGTTTAGAGCTTCAGTCCGTTTTAACAAATAATCAGATTTATGAGACATTCCAGTCTGGGTTCAAATCTTTGCACAGTACTGAAACAGCTCTTATAAAAGTTCTTAATGACGTTTTAATGGCTACAGATTCTGAAGATTCTGTCATTTTAGTAATGCTGGACCTATCTTCAGCTTTTGATACTGTTGATCACGAGATTCTTATCTCTCGATTAGAATCTTTTGTAGGCCTGGGAGGTGCTGTTCTAAGTTGGTTTAAATCGTTTTTAACTAATAGAAGATTTAGGGTTAAAATAGGTAATTGTACTTCATCTCTGGGTCTTTCAACATGTGGTGTTCCTCAGGGCTCGATTTTAGCTCCTACTCTTTTTTTTCTCTATATTTACTTCCTCTGGGTTCTGTGTTTAGAAAGCATGGAGTTTCTTTTCATTCTTATGCCGATGACATGCAAATATATTTACCAGTTACTAGGAAAAAAGAAAGTGCTGTAAATACTTTATCTGCTTGTCTTGATGAATCCTGGCTTTCTAAAAATGTTATTTTCTTAAACACAGATAAAACGGAGGTCATAGTTTTTAACTCCTCAGACCCCAGGCATCAAAATCAATTTGATATTACGCACCTAAATTAATTTACTTCCTCCTTCAGTGCGAAATTTGGGTGTAGAGTTTGATAATTCTTTAAAATTCGATAAACAGATCAGTTCTGTCGTAGGCTCCAGCTTCTTCTACCTTCGGTCCCTTTCTAAAATTAAACCATTTCTTTCTGTAGTTTCCTTAGAGATTGCCATCCATGCCTTCATCACGTCACGGCTGGATTACTGTAACTCGCTCTACTGTGGCATTTCAAAAACTAAAATTTCTCGTTTACAGGTAGTACAAAATGCAGCAGCTAGATTTCTGAAGGGGTGTAAAACATTTGATCATTTTACACCCATTCTGAGATCCCTGCATTGGCTGCCTGTTCAGTACAGAATTGAGTTTAAAATGATTCTATTTGTCTACAAATCATTGATCAATTTAGCTCCGCCTTATCTTACAAACCTACTTCATCCCTACATCCCCACAAGACGATTACGATCCGAGGAAAAACTTCTCCTCCAGATCCCTCGCACTCGTCTAAAGACGAGAGAAAATAGAGCGTTTGAAGTGGCTGGTCCTACTCTCTGGAACAACTTACCATCTCATATTAGAATGGCCTCCACTCTACCTGTGTTTAAATCTTGTCTAAAAACTCATTTTTTACTTTGGCGTTTATTAATTGATTTCATTATAGTCATGTTATGTGTATTTGACATTATGCTATTAATATTTTACTTATTGTATTTGTAGAGTGCACAGCACTTTGGTCGGCTTTTAGCTGTTTTTAAATGCGCTTTAGAAATAAACTTGAACTTGAACTTGAACATAGGGCCAGGTAGGTTTGGACAGCTTTTTTCCCTTAAAAAATGAAATCATCATTTAAAAACTGCATTTTGTATTTTCTTGCATTATCCTTGCGTAATATTAAAATTTGTTTGATCTGAATATTTTAAGTGTGACAAACATGCAAAACAGAAGACAGCTATCGAGATGCTGCTCGCCAATAAAGTCCTTTTCAGGCAGCAGTCACAAACAGCGACCGCGGCTGTATTCAATATTACAGACATATTGGCACACTTATGCTGGCTACAACAGGGCAAAAGGGCGCAAAACACATGCCATCATTCACAAGGGAAGGGGGGGGGTCTGGGATGGGAGTCGAATGAGAAAAGGCACAAAAAGGGTGGTTTCAGCCATATTCATACATTGGGAGGGGTAAGTTACATGTGTAGGGGGGGGGGGGGGAAGCATCCAGAAATTCACATCTGAAGAGAGGGCGGAAAATGACAATGATAAACATAGACACATGAACAACAGGACAGTCCTGTGGTATATAATTATTAAAAAAAATAATTGTAAATAAAAAAATTACAAACAAACAAACAAAATAAAATAAACAAACAAACAAAGTTTTTAAAATAAAAAGAAATCAGTTAAAAGAAAAGCGCGGGATAGTGGACGCAGACTGTACGGATAAAACGGGAAGCCTACAAATACGTGATGGGAAGGATTTGTGGTGCAAATCACCCCCATCCAGTGCCACACACAGCCGTGAGTAGGAAACAAACCACAGACACCCACACCACAGAGAGCATGTGTAAGCCATTTTTTGCTGCAGCGCCCGTGGAGGCAGTTTGAGGTTCGGTTCTTTGCTCAATGAAGAACCTCAATACCCCTACCCTGTCTGATATTGAGGATGGAAGAGAGTCGCTTGGTCATTGCACTCCTCCACCTACAAATCCTGTTGGTACCAATCTTTTGAACCCGTTAACCTTTGGCCAGTCTTGGCCTCATCTACCATTAGGCCCTCACGGCCCCCCCCTGAGCTGCAACCTATTAAAGACTTACAGGCAGAACATGTGAATTATTCCAAATGTTTAATGTTATGTAGAACGAAGATTCTAGAAAAGATATTACTATTGTGTTGCTGCCCCCATAGAGTACAATGATATGAGTATACCAATCTAATTTAGATTAAAAACTGCTGATGTTGCATGCATGTAGCATCTTTTTTGGATTGTGATTCAAATACAGTGTTTGTCTCTAATTTTAAATGGAAAGGGGTCGGGCACTACAAAGCCTTAAGTTTTTTATATGAATCCGATTTATTTTATTTGATGTTTATTTATTTTATTTATTTGATTTGGTTGTTGTTTTAAAATTTCAATTTAGTTTTATTATTTGGCATATTTCAATTTCACAAAGAAATGTTCAGCATTTTGTCCAAGCAATAATAAAAGGACACATTTAATTAAAATTTTTTGTCTTAAATCTCATTTTGTTAAAAACATTTTTTTTTGAGAAAATCATATTGTGAAATCAGTATCATGAATCGTATCGCATCGTGAGTTAAGTGAATCATTACATCCCTAGTTTATATTACTCTGGCATTGAAAAAAAAAATTAAAAAGAAAAAAATCTTTCATGTTAAGCACAAATTATTTTTTTCTAGAAACAATAATTTCTGTCCAATCTTTGAGAATAACAACAACAAATAATAAATACACTTATTTTGTGATTACAGATTATTGTGTGTGCCCTGATAATATGTGTTTTTTCAAACTTCCCCTAAAAGTTCATCACAATTACTTACTTCATCCCACGACTGAGTGCCCGTGAGCAAGGCACCGAACCCCCCACTGCTCCCCGGGCGCCGCAACATAAATGGCTGCCCACTGCTCCGGGTGTGTGTTCACGGTTCACGGTGTGTTCACTGCTGTGTGTGTGCACTTTGGATGCACACACAGAAGAGAGCGCACGAACACACACTAACTTTGCGCACGGGTATTCTTCAAACCTGCTTACGTAAACTGCACCAACTGTCACTGTAATCACTGTAAAGCACTGTAAACGTCCTTGTGGTTGGCTAACACTTCCATCCATCAGAACTTTGCTGGCTAGGCATTGGGTGGCTTAAAACAGTCAAAAACTGAGGTGCGGAGAATGGCACCACGCTAAGCCTGTCAGCGACTCCGTCTCTGTTCTGGGTTATAACATCGCCTGTGATTGAAGGAGAGAGACGGGGTAGGGCTCATTTTGCTCGGAAGAGACTATTTTATGGGAAATACATGGCGTTTCAATGCGATTTAAAATCGATATTTCTTTGAAAATGGACGCTATCGATAACTATAACTCGAATCGCTCATGTAAACAAAAGAGGATCTTTCGTTTTTTCCCCCAGTTTTTCGTTGTTTTGGATTAAAAAGTGGGATGCATTTTGAAGAGTGGACCCTTACCTTGAAATGTGTGCTGGTGTTTCTTGGAATAGTCCGAGCTGACCAGAAGTATAGGCGATGAACAGAGTTGCCAAGTTCGCGTATTATACACGACTTTGGGCTTCTTTTTTTGTAAAGTTGCGTGAAAAAATCCCGGGTCGCGGTTTTTTGGGCTTATTTGAAAAAATATGGTTGCTTGTTAGGAAAAACTGACAAGCAACTTAGTTTCTTTTAATTTATGTTCACTGTATTCTCCAATGCATTGATTTGACAATTGACCTGTCTGCTCACAGTTAATAGCCAATAGCCAAAAAAATATAAGTGCTGTAGTGTAATTTGTCAAATATTCTGCCCCCTCCGCACACGCCTTCTTTTTGAACATGATTTTTCTTCAATGAGGGATTGAAGAAAAATCACGTTCAAAAAGAAGCCGCGTGGCGCTGTAATCCAAGCGATGATAGCAGTAGGTGTAGAGGAGTGGGATGACTGTTTGCCTTTATATGGTAGCCTAATTTTTTATTTTTACAATGTTTTTGTAATGTATTAATTATCACGGGCTGTAAAAAAAAAGAAAAAAAAGAAGTAGGCCTATACTAATACTAAGAGTAGATTTGGTTCGAGTAGCCAGTATTTTAGTAGGCTATAAATATGTGGCTATGCTACAGCTCCCCTTTGAAGCTCTTGTGTTTTTCTCCTTTTCCATCTCTCCAATCCTCTTCTGCTCACAGGTGATTGGAGATGAGTTTTATTCCTGCTTTGTTGCAATTTGCTGATTTTTGTAAACTAACAATAGCTTTTCAGATAAAAGGGTAGTTTCAGTTTAATATGTTGCAGGCTCATTTATTGGTAATAAATAATATTGATGAATAAATAATATATAAAAAATATTGCTCTTGTTTTAGGCTTATTTTTGAAGCTGCGGTTGCTTATTTGTCTCGCGAGAGTTGCAACAGTGGTGATGAAACGTAAGTACTGCTGTTCACTTTGTACATGTTTAAATGGCCGGTCCTTCAGCATTTATGTTAACCCTTTCCTCTCTGGCTTATTGATTTCAAAATCAAGCTCAGAACATGGATGAAATTATATAGTATATAGTTTATGATAGTTGATTGCATATTTTTATTAAACAAAGGTAATTAAAATAATGAATTAAAATTAATTAATTAATTAATTAAATTAGGCACAGACACGCCTAAACATGTGCGGGTTATGAGGTTAAACAATCAATCAATCAATCAATCAATCATTTTATTTCGGTCCTCACAGACAACTTTTCACAAAATAATTAAATAAATAAACATAATTACCGGAAAAGGTGTAGGCTGAAGCCTTGCTTATTATGCCTACCCTTTATACATAGTTAACTGATGAGCGACACTTTTCATTAAAAAATACAAGATAAACATGTTACAAAAACATTACCCCAAATGTACATACATAATTCAAAACAAATACACATTCCAGCTATTACTTCAATATTGTAGCATTACATTCACAATTATTGATACTGAGTCATATAATTATTTAACACCTTATTTTTATACATGTTCTTGAATTTGCAGAGTGAATTACATAATTTTAATTCCTTATCACAATTATTCCATAGATTTAACAGATTTTCCCTTTAACAGATAAATACCTACTTTTTGCATTAGTTCTTGCCCTTACTTTTTTAAACATATACATTCTGCTTAGTTTATACTGACTTTCTTATTTTGAAAGACATCTGGATACAATTTTGAAGTAAATTATTATAAACTTTGTACATTACCTGTGCTAAATCAACTAAATCAGCAAATTTTAAAGCATGTAATTTAATAAACAATTTGTTTGTTGGTTCGTAATAATCAACCCTTTTAACAATCCTAATTGCTTTCTTTTGTAAAATATATATTGAATTTATATTGGTTTTATAAGTATGACCCCACACCTCCACACAATAAGTAATGTATGGAACTATGAGCGCACAATACAATATATATAAAGTTTTTCGTTCAAAATATGTTTTATTCTATTTAATATTGCAATGGATTTGGACATTTTTGTTTTTACATGGTTAATGTGTGGTTTCCAACATAATTTATGATCAATTATAACACCCAAAAATTTATTTTCATACACTCTTCCTATTTCCTCATTGTTAATCCTTAATTTAATTTTATTATTACTTTGTCGATTACTAAATATTATAAATTTAGTTTTACTTAAATTCAGTGAAAGTCTATTATCAAACCATTTTTTGAAAACCATGAGTTCAAGTTCCACTGTATTCAGAAGCTGTTCCAAGTTTTTGTTTCCCCCGCTTGCTTGTAATACCTCTTCCAGGGCTTTTGCTCTGTAGTTGATTTTGATTCTATAATAGGCACATGCACTCTTTGTATGTTTAATAACCCTACACTGCTAATATTTGTCATAAACATCCTTTATTGCTATAAAAAGTCCATGAGCTGCATACAAAACACATACAGAAAATATATATTATGTATAATATAAAACGCGCTCTTACTCATAACACTCGCACATGTGGAAGAAAACGGACGATGCTCTACAGATCACATAATTCAGTGAACAATTAATAGAAATGTCATTCTGTATGAAGAACATGTTAGAATAAATCTGTTCTCAAGTACTAACGAAAACAAGAACTCAGCATCCACTCTCTTCTCCGGGATACTCTTCTTCTGTGTTTGTTTACACTGGTTTTCGAAAACGCCACCACTCTTGCCTATTTGTGCTACAGCAGCTCCTCCAGGTCATGTGATCCTAGCTCAAATCTTATTGGACGGCTCGTGTTTTCGCTTTGTGAAACTGAAAAGATTTGTCGGACTGGTTAGAAAAAAAAACATTCACATTTTCGGTGCGTGAATGTTCGCGGTCTATGTGGAAGCATCCGTAGAAATTGTTTCATTCCAGCACGTCATCACGTCATTTGCCCTAAACGTTTCTTTGACTGAATGTATGCTACAGTGATTTTTTCCCCCAAAAAATGTTTAATCATAAACAATAAATGGCATCAAAAACAATGGCAATAAAGATTTTTATTATTCCTTTACTATTCCTTTATTAGTCTTTCAGTTTTTCTCCCTTAGAAATGTAAGTACCTGTTTCTCTTACTGGGTAAAGCCACATGTAAATGTGTCTAACTTGAGTAGTTTTGTGTGTGCTATCGGAGTATAAATCTGTCAAACACAGTGCATCCCTTTTTTTCTACAGGGATTTTCGCAGTTGAAAAAAAAGTAAATAGTGTACCAGTTTCTCTTACTGTAGTGCATAAATCTAATGTCTAATTTATGTAGTATAAATGTTATAGCATGTTTTTTTTGTTTTTTTTAATGTGGTAATGGTTTACTGTAAATCAACCTATGTGACTTTGATCTTTCTACAGGAAGTCCACTAGTTCAAGCAGTGAAAGCTGGTAAGAGACAATTAAAACTATCCATTTACTTGCTCAAATTATCAATGTATAATTATGGATAATGTATTTATTAAAACGCAATATCATAATAGATGATTTATTAGATTGATTTATTTTTTCAGATGGTTTTGTTTTGCATCAACTTGGAACCTATAACATGCAGAATGAATGTTTAGTGCTTTTCTGTAATTAGTGTTTAGTTTTATTTGCCTAAGCACCCATATTTGCATTCCTAATCACTAACTCATTTTCTGAAGAAAAAAAAACACTCATATAGCTATATGCAAAATGTTGTTTTTCATGGAAATCAAATCAGAAGGTTTTCAGAGAAGTAAAGGCTGAAGGGGTTCACACATTTGATTTACACAATTTATCTCACACTGGTCAACGGCTTTAAAGGGGTCATAAATTGCCTTTTTATTATTAAGTTGGCTCGTCTTCTTCTTCTTTTTCTTCTTCTTCTTCTCTGAGGCTCAACTTTGATAAAAGCTCCTCCTAGACTTTTAAAGCTACAACCACCGATCTTGGCCCAGACCTTCAGACTGGTCTGACTCGGGTTGCTATATCTTTTCTAACTGACCGGCCTTACGTTTTCATAACCAGACTATCAAAACAACCTAAAATCCCATAGAACTTCAAATTGAGGGGGTTGAAACCCCTTTTCATACAATAAGATGTATGGTGTATTTAAACCAGTGGGGTACCGTCAGGGCCCTCTTATTGTAAAAAAAAAAGTATTTTAAATAAATGTTTTAAAATATAATATTTTTAATAAAAAATGAATATTACTAATTTTATTTAAGCAATTCATAATTTGACAAACATCATCTAAATAAAATAAATACAACTTCTGTAGAAAAACAAACAAAAAAAAAAACTCTTCAAATCTGCGTATTCAGTGAATGGACTTATGAACACCGCTCATTTTCTCCATATTTGAATGTTTCCGCCTAGCGTTTGCGGCTCTGTGATTGGCTGTCCATCTGTGAAATTACAGAGGGCCAAGCAATAGGAAATCAATGGGGGAGTAATTTCGACTGACAGTGAAATTGGGCAGGGGTTGTAAACTGGCGGGCCTTGTTATCACTAATTTTATGACAAGTTCCGCCCGCTGTGGGAATCTCCGAAACAAAAATATATACGCTGGTAAACTGACTAGCTATTATTCACGTCATCTGTGGAAGATGTCAGTGAGGACATTTACTAGGCCGCTGGGAGCCATTAAGTATGTTTTTTTTTATATTTAAAGGATTTGCCACTGACGATTCAAATGCGAGTTTTGGGCAGTGTAGAGTAGTGTTTGTTGTTTGTCATTTCTCCGATCACAAATGCAGACATAGATTTATGTTTACGCTCACGCGATGCAACGCAACGCGTAAAAAGCCCGTATCAGTCTTTGAGTCAGAACTGCCGGCATTGTAGTCTACTCTCCCAGGATCAGGAAACAGTCCTCCATAAAATGCGCTGCACACATCTGAACAGCTAAATTTAAGTCAAATGCAAATCCTCATTACAAATGCATCATCACACAATATCTGCACTTCAGCGGGCAAAACATACAGACACTCCCTCCCATCACACAAAACCAACAAATGTAATGTGTTTAAGACAACACATCATGACAGCACTGAAATCCACATAAGTGGTAAGTGTGCACGTTATGCTTTGCGCACTTTCTAAAATCCACATAGCTGGTAAGTGTGCACGTTATGCTTTTTGCCCACTTTTCTAAAATCCTGTATGGTAAGGGTTACGCGTTATTAGCCTCTTTCCCTTTCTCTGAGTTGGTTTAGACCCGGTACCTTGGGCTCCACTCAACTATTGTGTCTCTATCGACACACTCTGGAAGCACCGCTCCCCTCACCAGTGAGGGTTATTATGAGTATGGTGCTTTCTTTCGAGCATTAATCCTCTCTGAGGAGTTGGATTCCTCGCTCCATGGGCTGTCCTCGTGGTAGTATTGAGCAGTGCTCCCCTTTTACAAAAGGGTTACATGGAATGAGTAACGTTATTCCTCTGAAGTCGGAGTTCTCCTCTCACATGAGAAGTTTGAGTTCTTTGTTTTTCCAGAGCACCTGGAACCAGAAGCATCAGGTGGATTAGGCCCTTCCTGTGCCTCCCTTATGCGCTGAGTGTTTGGCTAGCTTGCAGTATGCTGACCCTTCTGATTTTTCAATCATGCTGCAGGTCGAGCCCCCTGTCGTTGAGAGCTGGGTTTGTGCTCCCTCAGCAAGGTAAACTACTGCTAGCCATTCCAGAATTGGAACATGCTGTAGGTCGAGCCCCTTCTCGAGTGAGAACTAGGTGTGTTGCTCCCACAGCTAAGTAGATTATTGCTAGCTGTTCCAGTTTTGGAACATGCTGCAGGTCGAGCCCTCTTCTCTTTTGAGAACTGGGTGTGTTGCTCCCTCAGCTGAATAACTGCTAGCTGTTCCACCATTGGAACATGCTGTAGGTTGAGCTCCCTCTCGATTGAGAGCTGGATGTGTGCTCCCTCAGCTACAGATTTACCGCTAGCCACTCCAGCATTATAGCCGTAGACATAGCGTCTGGGGATGCGCTATTTCTATCTAAGGGCTGCTCTTTCAGGGTGCCACGAGAACCCCTAGAACGGTATTCAAGTGTGGTGCACGTTATGCTTTGCCCACTTTCTAAAAATCCACATAGCTGGTAAGTGTGCACGTTATGCTTTGCGCACTTTTCTAAAATCCAAATAGTTGGTAAGTGTGCACGTTATGCTTTGCCACCTTTTCTAAAATCCTGTACAGTAAGAGCTACACGCAACAGCTTCATGCTCTTTCTGAGTGGTTTAAAACCCCGGTTCCGCCTTGGGCACCACTCCTCCTATGTATCCTCTGGATACCTACTTAACAGGGTGTTGCTACTAAGGGTCTGTTGAGACAGTTCCTTCAGCACATACAAAGAGAAACGTGCGGTAGCCCCTGTGTGACAGGCCAAGACTTAGTATGATTCTAGGCTCTTTGTCGTTTTCCCTTAAAGGAATCTATTCCTGATAGATTCTGTGAAAGTCTGGCCAGGAGTCTGGCCCTAACAGGTAAGAATTTTGGGGTATGTAGCCTAGGCCTTCGGCCGTAGGGAATAATGTCACTGACAGCCGTCTAACGTCCCAGGGGCAACTCCCATAGCAATATGGTAGAGTTGGTACTTAGTGCTCGCCATGGTTCTGGCATGCACTCCCCTCAGCATGGTGGCGTGGGTATACCGTTCCCCATAGCGACCCCTAGAGGACACAGTTTGAAGTTCCCATGAAAGGGAACGTCTCGGGTTACTCATGTAACCATGGTTCCCTGATAGGGAACGAGACAAACTGCGTCCTCTGAGTTTCTTGCATGCTGCGGACGCAAGCTTCAGAGGAAGAAGTGAATGATGTGTGCTCCCGGCGTCTATTTATACTGTAGTCGCACCGGTAGTGACGTCATGGCTATCGCCAGCCCACGAGTTGGTGTTTTTTCAATGTATGCTTCAGACACGGGTCACGACGAGGCGTTCCCCATAGCGACCTCTAGAGGACGCATTGTCTCGTTCCATACTCAGGGAACCATGGTTACGTAAGTAACCTGAGACGTTTTTTTTGTGTTTTTCCACAGTGTCATATCAGTGGGTGGGGCTAAACAAGCAGTGATGTGGAGGTGGTGTTTAGCCACACTATTACATCATAGAGTGGTACATTTATTCAGAGGTCACCGTAGCCACCAGATCCAGTCTGTATCCAGATCAGATGGTCACTGCAGTCACCCGGATCCAGTATGTATCCAGCCCAGATGGTGGATCAGCACCTAGAGATGACCTTTACAGCCCTGAATGTCAGGACAACTAGACACGAGAGAAATTAGACAAACTAGAGGGGGCGCATGTCCTAAAAGGTTAAAAACCCCTGTCCTAGATGGCCATCGGGACAAGACCACGGGAACCAGATGATTCCTCTGCACAATCTGACGTTGCTGCAGCATGGAACAACCTGCTGGTTCATCTGGCCGGAGGAGAACTGGCCCCTCAACTAAGCCTGGTTTCTCCCAAGGTTTTTTTTTTCTGTCACCTGTGGGGTTCCTTGCCGCTGTTGCCTCTTAGTTGGGGACAATTAATTTCCAGCGATATCGTCGACTTGATTGCACGGATACTATTTAAACTGAACTGAGCTGGACAATGACATCACTGAATTCAATGATGAACTGCCTTTAATTGAACATTTTGTGTTTACTATTGTCGTTTTATTATTGACACACTATTTTCCTATTTGATATGGTAAAGCTGCTTTGACACAATCTGTATTGCTCTTTCCTTGCCATTGACGAGTTAGGGTTAGGGTAATGCTTCTCCGCCAAAGACGAGTTTTTAGGGCTTTCTGTGTTTTCACTGTTATACACTTGGGGGCATTATTACGCATCATCTGAATGAGTACAAAACCTCCCAAACAAAAACACATGTGAACAGGATGGAGAAACGAGTGATCTCCTATGTAAACAGATGCATATGAAAAACAATGCGATCATCAGCAATAGACAGCATATAAATGAAAACTGCATAATGTTACAGAGTAAAATGTTGATCCAGGAAGTGGTATATGTCTGTGCAAGCTTTGGAGGTGTTGATGGAAGCGATTTACTGGATTTATGCTTTGATAATCATACTGAAAATTATCCAGATGTAGTGTCTGATAAAAATTAGATTTTCTCACCTTTTTGCTAAAAATTATTAATTTTTTTTAGTGTTGATAAAAAAGAGAATGATTTAAGCTATAATAAAACAGATTTTTATTTTGTTTAAAAGTTGAGACTCTGATCTTTATTTTGGTGCATTGCATATTCAAATATTCATACAGCAAAAAATAATGGAGGCCATCAAATTTTTGTGAAAATCATCAAAATCGCTGGCGGTGGCTGGCAACTTTTTTCAAAAAATCTGGCGGGGAAAGAGTTAAAATTGCTATAAAGGTGGCATGACATTCCACAAACTGTCGTTTTCCAGACTGCCCTCAATATGAGCTGTTTTTAGCTAATTTACTAATGAGACGATTTTGAGTTCTGAAACGTACAGGATGTTTTGACACAACCCAGCCGTGGTAAGTGAAAAAACAAACCTCCACACCCCAACACACACACACACACACATACCCACACCACACACCCACACACACCACCACACACACACACCACACCACACACACACCCGAGCAGTGTGACCCATTTTTTGCTGCGGCGCCTGGGGAGCAGTTGAGGGTTCGGTTCTTGCTCAAGGAAGAACCTCAATACCACAATCTCTGTCGTGGTATTGAGGATGGAAGAGAGTGCTGGTCATTCACTCCTCTACCTACAATCCCTGTTGGTACCAAGCTTTGAACCCGTAACTCTCTGCTAGGGATGGGTCTATCAATATCAATACTGCCACGAGTATTGAAAGTATCGATGCTCAAACAAAAATATCGATACTAAGGTGTGTTTTATTACCATTATTTGTTTATTTATAAAAAAATTAATGCGTACAATATGCATTGAATTGGACGAATAAACTTTGTTAGCGAGTAATTGTGTAGGATATAACTGTTTTCCTGCTCATCTGAACACATGCAGATATTGCAAGACAGAATCAATCAATCACGGAGAGCATTTACTCACTTCTGACAGTTCATTCAAACAGGGGTGCGTTTCCCAAAATATCATAAGAAAGCATTGATGCTTTTGGGAACGGCAGCCCAGAACAATGCTTATCAGGGGACAGGAAAAAAAACATATACTGTATGTTTGAGTTATTTCACAACAGACCAATTGAAATTGTAGCCTACATAGTCTGTGCAATTACATTTATATTGAACGTTAGAAGTTCATATTCATTATGTTCTACTCTGTAATGTTAATATAAATCCTACACTGTCAGAATAAAAAGGTCACAAGCAACAGCCGGTCACTGGCAGTCCCTAATGAAAATGAACCATGGTTTTACTAAAGTGACCGTAATTCAACTATAGTATTTGTAGATTTCCACGGTTACCACTACATTAAACATGTTTTAACCATGTGTAAACAAACATATAACCTAATAAATTACAATTAAGCTTATTGGATGTTAAAATGTGTTTTAAACAAAGTTAAATGGTTATCATTACCCATTTTACTCTTAATAATTTAATAAATTTAGTCATTTAAAAGTTTAGTTCAGAAGTATCGAATCGGTATCGATATAGACGATACTGCCTTGAAAAATATTGGTATCGTATCGAAAACTAAATAAGTGGTATCGCCCATCCCTACTCTCTGCCTGCCATAAAAGCGCTTGACTATTACATTCTTTAATATATTGTATTTTATTTGTTTCTTTGTTCTGACGTTTACTTCTCTTAATAAGCTTGGGAACATTTTACTTATATTGCTTGTAGGGCCTACTCGTCTGTAACTAGCAAAATAGTCTTAAAAACCAGCATGGATTCACATCTTGGACTGATCAGGCAACATTTAAGAGGGTCCAGTTACCGGAGCGATCGCGCAGGCGCAACATGGGAATTCAGTGACTTTCTAGCCCATTACCAGAGTTTGCCATTTGCTTCCGGTAACCTGGACTGTGACACCACACAAACAGACAACAAACAACAATATGTAATATGTGCAGATAAGTTAAATAAATGCTTACATGTAACCTTATCTGATGTCTGTGTGTGTTTATTGTGGGATATTTAAGTAGGATGCGGTAATCGGGTGGATATGTGTGTATGCTATGTTATGTATACAACTGTAACATTAACCTAGCCCTCGTGTGCACCCAAGGGTAGGAAACATCAGAAAATTGGGGATAGTGGATCGTGTGTGGGTAAAATGTAGTGCTGTTGCGATCATGACAGAGCCCTCTGTCACAGACTGGAAATTAGTAAGACCAAAGAATCGGGGCCATCCTTCACATCCCTGGGCAATGGGACTGACCACCGCCTGTTCTTAACACAACATGCCAATGAGGTCTATAAAAAGTCAAAATTCTCATTAGTCTAGTCTAGTGTAACCAAGTTCTTACAATCAACAGAGTCAAGAGAACAAATTAAACCTTAAAGCTTCAGTGTGTAACTAGCAGCAAATGAAATCTCACTATGATGTTCATGAACATTTTCCTTTTATGCAGGACTTCACTCACATCCAAATTTGATAAACCTAAAACAAACTAAAGCTGACCAACAACAAGAATCCCAGTCACGACACAATTTGCTTTACAAATGAGTGCCTTTTGCATCTGAAATGGCCTCATAGACTAATGCCCATCCATGTTTGCATAGACGTCCTTTACGATGAGACTTTTTGCCATGGCCAATTTCACTTGAGCTCATCAAGAGGGCTGACAAAAATTATGACAGATTCAAGAGGGTGGAGTTAAGGGATGGAAAGAGAAAAATACAGACAGGTAGAGAAAGCAGATGAGAGATGAAGTAAAGAAAAACATCTCATGAAACCAATTAAGCCAACAAAATAAGAAAGAGAAAACAAGTGTAGTTTGTGTACTTGTTTGGTCATTGCAGGGTGGAATTAAAGACAGATAATCATCTTCCTTCTTATTTTAAGCGATCTTCAATCTGGTTGTAGTCCTGCTTAAAAGTAGCATGTTGATTCTTGGATATCTGTTTTCACTTCTCGGTGAGTATCTCTTTTACTAATAATAGACAATGTTTTCCCTGAAAAAGAAGTCTTCTCTTAGATGGACAACTAAAAGGTTTGGTCTCAAATGCTACAATGGTTAAAGTAACCATTAAAAAATCAACAACTTATGCTGTTACGCTCAGTAATTAAACGTTTTTAGATCACTATGACAGCTCAGTCCATATAGTACGGTCTAACAACAGATCTTCTATTTTCTAAAATAACAGTGCATCCTTTCCTTGTGCCACTTCTGTTTGTTGTTCTTGATCATCCCTTTTTCAAACAATGTTTTAAGCAAATTAATCCTTTGCATGAGTTAATGGTTAAACTCCAGCATAGGTTTGGTTTTAATTTTAATATAGGGCCAAATTCAAATTAATCTGTACAGATGCACTATAAGCTGATTATTTATTTTTGTTTAGAGTATTTTTTTTAAGTATATATTGGTGTACTAATATTTGAACACTGATTTGTAAATGACAATATACAGTTGGTTGGTCATTATAAAAAAAACAAAAACAATAATAATCAGGTTTCTGTTGTCATGAATGCTCAACTATAAGTGATAGAAATATTAGTAGATTATAAATTTAAGATTGTGCAACTTTGGTGTGCATGTTATGCTTTACCGTGAAATTATTCTACACAGCCTATATAACCATTGCTGTTTATTTCTGCAACAGGCACCACTGCCATTCACGCCACGACAAATAACTTGCAAGGTATTTACATTTTCTTTAATCTGTAGCTGAAATTATCAAAATGAAATGTTATCTGAAGAAACCAATGCAGTGTAGATTATTAATAATTTTCTAAGAAAGTAATGTTCTGATTATGTTCTAATGATGCAATTAAGTGCAGATGAATTATAAAACATAATAACATTGTCTTGTTTTACTCTCCAGAGAATATTGCAATCAAGGGAAAGGCTGTACAGTCATCTATGTTTTACTTCCAGGCAAACAATGCCATTGATGGTATTGATTTGTACTGCACTCACACTGAAACCGAGATGAACCCATGGTGGAGGCTGGATCTGGTGGATCTACAAATCATTCAAGAAGTGACCGTCACTAACAGGATGGACTGCTGCTTTGAACAAATTAACGGAGCTGAGATTCGCATCGGAAACTCTCTGGAGAACAACGGCAACAACAATCCCAAGTGACGAAAAATTTGCCTTTACTTATATAAATGTAACAATTTAAAATGGATATTTGAACATGTTGCACAATATGATGTAAATGGATTTTAAAAAAGAGATTGAGACTTTTGCTGCTATTATATTGCTTAAGTTCATGCAAAACGATTAATATTTTATATTCTAATTGTATAATAAATCATATTTATATAATGTTTTTTAGCTCTCTCTCTCTCTCTCTCTCTCTCTCTCTCTCTCTTTTTCTCTCTCTAGATGTGCAGTATTTCTGGTATTCCAGCAGGTCAATCAGTCTCTTACTCATGCGGTGGAATGCAAGGTCGTTATTTGAATGTGGTCATTCCTGGAGATTCAAAACAGCTCTCTCTATGTGAAGTGAGAGTCAATGGAAATGGTAATTCTTGACACCTACAAATTTATATACATTAGGACTGTAATTTTAATGTGTTAATCTAATTAATTATTTATGGAAAACCTATGCATAACCTAAGCTTCGCTACGCAGACCGATTGGTGTATGACAACAGTCCCACGAGAGTGACTTAAAAGCATATGAATCCGTCTGCTCTCTATAGCTCTCACGGTTCTTTGATGTCATACACGATTGGTCTGCACTCTGCAACACCGCTTCAAGTCCCACACAACTATACAGTTGATCAGTGATGAACAGGATGCAAGGCAACAACTCACTTCATGATGTAGGACATTATAGGGGCATGAAATCGTGTAAAGAAATATCAAACAAGCAGCGTGTTCAGTTTCACAGTGCTTTTTTTGTCCCGGATAGCACAAGTGCAAATATGAAATTGATGTTATACAACACTTCAATAAATCAGAACTGAACCTTGTTATATTTTAGACACAATATTGACTGTTTTTGCTCAAATTTGCCAAGGCATTTTACCTATTAAAGCCACAGCAGAACTGTTTTACATCTCCAAGCCGGACACATTGGTGATTCATTTCTGAATGAATGCAGGTTTTGAACGAATCGGGAGCCAATCATTCAATGGCCCTTTCATAAAGAGCCATTTACTTCTTTCCTGAATTAATCAGCCGTCTGAACAAATTGAAGGAATTCATGTTTTCAGTTTCTTATTTAGAGTATCGTTTTATAAAAATAAAAAAAATCATATTTCCATATTAAAAAAATGTGAACATAAAAATACTTGTATTAATAAAAAAACGAATTAAGGGGAAAGTTCACCCAAAAAAGAAAAAAAAATGAAAAAATTTTCTGTCTAAAGCTACTTTTTGTAATGTCTATTTGATGCTTTTCTCATTTACCACAATAATGCAACAATTAATGTGTGATTAATTAGAATTATTAATCGCCACATGGTGCAATTAATCAGATTAAAATGTTTAATCGCTTGACAGCCCTAACATATATTATATAGTTTATATTTATACAGTTAGAATGAAATCATTCTAATATGCTGATTTGTTGAAACATTTCTGAATAGTATCAATGTTGAAATCAGTTGTACTGCTTGATACTTTTGTGGAAACAACTTATTATTTAGTTATATTAAATTGTAAAGCTGTTTTTACTGTATTTCTGATTAAATAAATGCAGACTTGACTTCTTTCAAATACATTAGAATATCTGAATTATTCCAAACTTTTGCTTGGTAGTGTATGCTTGCTTGCTTAATTTTATGCTAACTTGCTTAAATGTAACCTAACATGGAGCTTGAACACTTTCTAGATAGCGTGGAATTAAGTGGTCGTGCTGTTCAGTCTTCTGTACTTGAATACTATCGGGCTGACTTGCCATGGATGGAGTAAAAACACGCCCCGGGTCCAGCGTCATTTTGTACTCATACAAATTCGGAGACGAATCCTTGGTGGAGGCTAGATCTGCTGGATAATTACTATACTAGCACTGTGATCATCACAAACAGAGCCGACTGCTGTCCAGAACGACTCGCCGGAGCAGAGATTCGCATTGGAAACTCCCTGGAAAACAATGGCAACAACAATCCCATGTGAGTAATTTACTCACGGAATTGTAAACGGAACTGTTTTAATGGTGGTCATTTGATGTGAAGTCATCTTAGCCACCAATTTACCAAAATTAAAAATAGTTCAGAATTGCCATTAGAGTGGTTTTAGTGGCATGTAAAAATAAAATAAATACATTAAATTAATTATAATACTCATAATAATAAAATTAATTGTTAAATAAAAGATACAAGATTCAATTTGTAATATTTTGAGAATAAATTCAAAATTATGAGAATATAAAGTCTTAGAAATATGAGATATTAAAACTGTTAGCGATATAGTCTGAGAGAATTATGTAATTTGCAGTGCATTATGGGAGCGGGCAATCGCTGCTGTGCTTTTTTGCAGTTATTTTTGTTTCCATTGCTTAACAACGTTGCTCCAGTTTTATACATTATCATTATGTAAATGAGATTTCTGCTCCCCGCTATTCCATTCTGTACTGTTCTAGAAATATCCGCCATTAGTTCATTTGAATAAGATCCCATATTTCCAGATTTGCTCAACAAGCCGGTGTGGTGCTTTATTTCAGTCTACATTAATTCGGTGTGAAATGATTGGTGTGTTTTCCATCATCTCTTTGACTCTCTCTAGATGTGCTATGATTACTAGTATTCCAATAGGAGCATCCCACAGCTACTCGTGTCCCAATATGGAGGGACGTTACGTGAACATCATTGTTCCTGGAGATAGGTATCTTACGCTCTGTGAGGTTGAAGTCTATAGGGGTTTTCCAGGTATGTATTTAAATACATTAATAAATACACGCACATATACACTGTGAGGGGGAAAAATTTGCATTTGTGTTGTACTTGTAGAAGACACGATAACTGCTTCAAACGTAAGTTCACAGACATTTAGGAGCAAAAGTGTTCCTTTACAACAGTTTAACCCTAAATTGACACAGTTTTGTGTCGCACAGCCTTGTTTTCACTGAAGTTTGAAGTGTATCTTGCTAAAAGTCAAGAATCTCAATTATCTCTCTTGTAAATCTCATTCCATGACTTGTGTGTGTTCACTTATTGTGTGCATTTGTATTTTTTAGTGATAAACTTTGTGAGGATGAAATTTGCCTCCAATACTGATTTAGCTGGCCCAGAGAGTGACAAACTCCTCTATCAGGTTAGAAAGAGCATGCATACCAATTCATTATCTGAAATTAATGAATTTATGAAACAAGCTAGCAATCTTCACCTGATCTGCTCAGACCATCAAAAAGTTTAAAGAAACATCTGAATACACCTCTTCCAACTAATCAACTGTAAACAAAAGCACTTATATTTAAAGTCCCCTTGTAGTGAAAATCAAGTTTTTTATGTTGTTTATTTGTCTATGTGGTGTTTTTAATTTGCTTTTAGACAAACCATGTGCCAATCCATTACTGAGTAATTTCTCCTTTAAACTGTAGTTTTCCAATGGCAGTCCCAGAAAAGCGGTTTTAAACAGCCCTCGGTTTGCTACGTCACAAAATTCAATAACCAATCACGTCAAGGGATAGATTCCTATCATTAGCATATCCCTCTCTCCATTTATACAAACATGGCGCACATGGAGATCATAGCATAGAGATCACATACAAAATATACCAATAGGATTACCAGCACAAAACCCAAAATAAAATAGAGCAAAATACCCATGAAGCTGTGGTTTAACGTGAAGTTAGAACCGCTAACTTGAATAATAACCCAATGTACAACAATTAACCACATGAATTAACATTTACAACAATGTAAAAGTAGCCCAGAGTCAGACCCACCTCTCCCGCACTCGCGTCAAGAAACACAAACTTGGCTGCATTCGAGTCTTCAAGGCATTTTGAGGACACAACATCATCAAGTAAATAACTTTAACGACTGTTACAGTATCCACTGTAGTTGTCTGCTAGTAAAAACATAGTTTAATCAGTCATTATCCGTGGACCAGGAGGCCCTGGCTGGTGTGACTGAGTGGAGGTGGGGCTAATTTGCGTGTTCATAGATCCGCATATAGTAAATAAGGCAAGGGTGTAGAGTTACATTCAAGCTATTTTAAGACGTGAGAAGATTATTTTCACAAGTAAAAAAAATTAAAATATGTAATTTAGATGATTTTTAAGGGATACAATTTTTGACTTCAGGGGGACTTTAACTCCTGTTCTAATTGTGATGTTCCTCAATTGTATAAAAGCATGTGCTGAATGAATCACTGTACAATGTAAAAGTGCTGCTCAGACTGTTAAAATCAGAGTGAGATCAATCAGCTGCTGTACAGATTCATTTCATAAATGCTTTTTATTTGGAGAAATAGCATGTTTCAAAGTACACAGGCTCATCTGAAAAAAAATAAAATAATATATATATATATATATATATCGATATTATAGATATATATATATATATATATATATATCTTAGGATGCACCAACACACTTCTTTCATCATGAGTCCGATATCACACGTACTGAACCGATACCTGTATTGTCACACATTTGCATTTTTTTTTTTTATTGGTTCACGAGACAAAATAATATTATTATTAGTAAGGGTACTATTTGGTGGTGACTTGGGCTCCGCTCACTGTACGCAGATCCCTCGCGGGATGAGTAAAACGTCTCGGGTTACTTTGGAACCTGGTTCCCGTGATAGGAACGGAACTGCGTCCTCTAGGGTCGCTATGGGGAACGCCTCGTCGTGACCGTGTCTAAAGCATACATTGAAAAAAACACCAACAACACATTGGCCGACAACAGCCATGACGTCACTACCGGTGCGACGACAGTATAAATCGGTGCCGGGAGCTACACATCATTCACTTCTTCTCGAAGCTTGCTTCCGCCGCATGGAAGAAACCTGGAGGACGCAGTGTCTCGTTCCCTACTCAGGGAACCATGGTTACATAAGTAACCTGAGACGTTCCCTTTCATGGGAACTTCGAACTGCGTCCTCTAGGGGTCGCTATGGGGAACGGTATACCCACGCCACCATGCTGAGGGGAGTGCAAGCCAGAACCATGGCGAGCACTAATTACCAACTCTACCATTTGCTATGGAGTCGCCCCTGGGACGTTAGACGGCCGTCAGTGACATTACTCCCTACGGCCAAAGGCCTAGGCTACATACCCCAAAATACTTACCTGTTAGGGCCAGACTCCTGGGCCCGGGGTAGAGCTCAAGGCTTGGAATCAGAAATAGATTCCTTTAAGGGAATACGACCAAGAGCCTAGAATCATACTAGTCTTGGCCTGTCACACAGGGGCTACCGCACATTTCTCTTTGCATGTGCTGAAGGAACTGTCTCAACAGATCCTTTGTAGCAACACCCTGTTAAGTAGGTATCCAGAGGATACATATGTGGAGTGGTGCCCAAGGCGGAACCGGGGTTTTAAACCACTCAAAAAGAGCACGAAGTCTTGCGCGTAGCTCTTACCATACAGGATTTTAGAAAAGTGGGCAAAGCATAACGTGCACACTTACCAGCTATGTGGATTTTAGAAAAGTGGGCAAAGCATAACGTGCACACACTTGAATACCGTTCTAGGGGTTCTCGTGGTACCCTGAAAGAGCAGCCCATAGATAAAAATAGCGTATCCCCAGACGCTATATCTACGGCTATAATGCTGGAGTGGCTAGCAGTAAATCTGTAGCTGGGGGAGCAACATCCAGCTCTCAATGGAGAGGGAGCTCAACCTACAGCATGTTCCCATGGTGGAACAGCTAGCAGTTATTCAGCTGAGGGAGCAACACACCCAGTTCTCAATCCGAGAAGGGGGCTCGACCTGCAGCATGTTCCAATGCTGGAACAGCTAGCAATAGTTTACTTAGCTGAGGGAGCAATGCACCCAGTTCTCAAACAAGAGGGGGGGCTCGACCTACAGCATGTTCCAATGCTGGAACGCTAGCAGTAGTTTACCTTGGCTGAGGGAGCACAAACCCAGCTCTCAACGAGAGGGGGCTCGACCATCGATGATTGTAAAGTCAGAGGGGTAAGCATACTGCAAGCTAGCCAAACACTCAGCGCATCAGGGAGGCAGAGGAAAGGCCTAATTCACCTGATGCTGCTGGATCCAGGCGCTCTGGAGAAACAGAGAACTCAACTTCTCAAGTGAGAGGAGAACTCCGAATTCAGAGGAATAATGTTGCTCATTCCAGGTAACCCTTTGATAAAGGGGAGCATTGCTCAATACTACCACGAGGACAGCCCATGGAGCGAGGAATCCAACTCCTCAGAGAGGATTAACGCTCAAAGGAAACATCATACTCACAATAACCCTCAATGGTGAGGGGGGTGATGCTTCAAGGGGATATCCTGGTGATCGGGAAAACCCCTCAGGGCGACCCAGATACGGTAGACCAGTCAGGGTAGCATGAAAGCGTAACCCCAGCCCGGACGTCCAGGAAATTTCTGCAGTGACGCGCCGGGGGCCTGATAATCACAAAGGCTCCCGCAGAAGCCTGTGTTATGGCCGCATGATCCAGGAATTATGAAGCCGAAACCCGGCTTTACTTACCTTCTGGACATATATCGACGAGTGAAATAAACACTGAAAGTCGAGCACCCGGTTTCTGAACCCAGCAGCGGGGGTGCCCATCGAGGAACTACCCTAGAAAAAGGGACAGAAACACACAGGTCCCGGGAAACACTGGCAAAGGACGGAGACTAGGCAGAAGGTTATCATATTATATATTTTATATATACACATATATTAGACATGGATCGTACTCACCCACCATGGTTCCTGCGTCGGAGCTCTGTCCGAAGAAGCCTCTAGACCGGACCATCAGTAAGATGGTCACTATGAAGCCGTAGAACCAACCAAACTTAATAGGTCCAGCATAGGCGACTATAATGCAGGAAATTCCCCACCTAACCTCGGTCAGGTGGAGAGATGGTGGTTACAGGGGAATTTAGGAAGGTGAAGATAAGGGCAGATGTAAGACCCCCGGAGGAAATGAGTAGATACTGAGGTATCACTCTGATTCGGACAAAAGCGTTGACACCCTGTCTGGATCACATCCCTTAGGTCTTTAACTCACCTTCCTTTGACCCGCGATTCATCCTACCCCAACCCGCGGGCGGGGGATGAGCGCGAGCCGCGACACTAGCCTTCTAAGCCAGTCTCTGATCCTCAAACTGAGACAGGCCAGGACCCCTGGGTTGTTCAGGCTCAGACCTGGACTTCTATCCTGGGGGGTCCTTCAGGGGCGTCATCCTTATAGCTTGAGCATCACCATTGGTGCAATAAGTGTGACAGCCCGACCAGCTGCTGCTGCGTATGCCCTGGCATCTGAGTGAGATGTCAAGGAGGGGAGTCTTAGAAGACATCTCACCCTTAGAGAGATAGCTGGCCAGCGTCTCTATATAGGGGCATCTTCTCATAACCGCTTTTTCGCATCGCATCGATGTTGGCATAACTCGTATGCTGGAACCGATGGATGCGTGAGGAAAACGGTTTCTTCCATTCCTTCTCGATCTCAGTTTGGAGATCAGGAAGGAAAGGAAGGCTCCCCTGAGCTGGAGGGTTATGGCCAGAAAAATTACGTTCATCGAGATATTTCGCAACGTCAATTTTTTCACCCGCTTCACGGCAAGTAAAGCCTCGCCGTGGTGCGATCCATAATTTCCAAAAGCTCATCATACGCAGAGCAATGGCCCCTGAATCAGACAGTGTTAATGAAATAATATCATCCTCCAGCGGCTCACTCTCGTTCACAGCCGACGATCACGAAAGGGAAAAACCCCCCTTCAAACTCATCGGCCAAATCCACCTGCGATCCCCACGAGCTCATTCCCTTCCGTGCCTCAGCAGCGGTGGGTCCTGGATCGCTGGAAGCAGATGGCTGCCCCTCTTTCTCGAAAAAGAGACAAACGAGAGCGAAGCTTTTTCATTGGAAAAACGCTCGCAGTGCACGCCGATTGCCCCCTCGGAGACATCGTGTGCGTGCTCTTTGCCCAAACAAACAACGTGTGTCATAGATCGTGTGTGTCATCAGATGTTAAACAACGTCAACACGGATGCACACATCCTTAAACGCTTTGCTAGTGCTCGCCATAATGCTTAGATGAATAGAGATCGCTCTTACCACAGAAATCCACGCTTCAATCAAAACAGTCAATGAAGACGAAGAAGAGAATGATGTGTAGCTCCCGGCGCCTATTTATACTATAGTCGCACTGGTAGTGACGTCATGGCTGTCGCCGGCCAAAAAGTTGGTGTTTTTTCAATGTATGCTTCAGACACGGGTCACGACGAGGTGTTCCCCATAGCGACCCCTAGAGGACGCAGTTCAAAGTTCCCATGAAAGGGAACCAAAGTATACTTTTGAAGCAAGCTAAACATGCACAGCGCGCGCACGTTTGTATTGGTGCAGAATGAAAGACACTTTGCATTTCACACAGTCTGCACGTTTCACTTTTGCTTTAAAAAAAGTCATGGATGCTTGACGTTTAAAATGTTGTTTAGTGAATGTGCCTTTAATTTTTGTTTATTTTATATTTATGATTTAGTTTTAACTCCATTCAACTCTCTGTTGTCGGTGTTTCTTTTTCTGGCCTCAGCTCTATTCACACGCTGTGTGGTAGCGGCTTTTGGTATCGGGGCCTTTTTAGGAGTACGTGTACGAGTACAGGAGCGCAGTGTCATCGGTGCATCCCTAATATATATATATATACACTGAACAAAATTATAAATGCAACATTTTTGTTTTTGCCCCCATTTTTTATGAGCCGAACTCAAAGATCTAAGACTTTTTCTATTTACACAAAAGGCCTATTTCTCTCAAATATTGTTCACAAATCTGTCTAAATATGTGTTAGTGAGCACTTCTCCTTTGCCGAGATAATCCATCCACCTCACAGGTGTGGCATATCAAGATGCTGATTAGACAGCATTATTATTGCTCAGGTGTGCCTTAGGCTGGCCACAATTAAAAGGCCATTCTAAAATGTGCAGTTTTATAACACAGCACAATGTCACAGATGTTGCAAGTTTTGAGGAGGTGTGCAATTGGCATGCTGACTGCAGGATTGTCCACCAGAGCTGTTGCCCTGAATTGAATGTTCATTTCTCTACCAGAAGCCGTCTCCAAAGGCGTTTCAGAGAATTTGGCAGTACATCCACCGGCCTCACAACCGCAGACCACGTGTAACCACACCATCCCAGGACCTCCACATCCAGCATCTTCACCTCCAAGATCGTCTTAGACCAGCCACACGGACAGCTGCTGCAGCAGTCGGTTTGCATAACCAAATAATTTTTGCACAAACTGTCAGAAACCGTCTCAGTGAAGCTCCTCTGCATGCTCGTCGTCCTCATCGGGGTCTCGACCTGACTGCAGTTCGCCGTCGTAACTGACTTGAGTGGGCAAATGTTCACATTCGATGGTGTCTGGCACTTTTTTGGAGAGGTGTTCTCTTCACGGATGTATCCCGGTTTTCATTGTACAGGGCAGGTGGCAGACAGCGTGTATGGCGTCATGTGGTTGAGTGGTTTGCTGATGTCAACGTTGTTGATCGAGTGGCCCATGGTGGCGGTGGTTTTATGGTATGGGCAGGCGTATGTTATGAACACAGGTGCATTTTATTGATGTCATTTTGAATGCACAGAGATACCGTGGTGAGATCCTGAGGCCCATTGTTGTGCCATTCATCCAAGACCATCACCTCATGCTGCAGCATGATAATGCACAGCCCCATATTGCAAGGATCTGTACACAATTCCTGATCAACACCTGATGAACTCTATGCGAAGGAGATGTGTTGCACTGCGTGAGGCAAATGGTGGTCACACCAGATACTGACTGGTTTTCGGACCCCCCCGGACCCCCCAATACAGTAAACTTGCACATTTTAGAGTGGCCTTTTATTGTTGCCAGCCTAAGGCACACCTGTGCAATAAGCATGCTGTCTAATCAGCATCTTGATATGCCACACTTGTGAGGTGGATGGATTATCTTGGCAAAGTAGAAGTGCTCACTAACACAGATTTAGTTTTGTGAACAATATTTGAGAGAAATAGATCTTTTGTGTACATAGAAAAAAAGCCTTAGATCTTTTAGTTCAGCTCATTAAAAATGGGGGCAAAACAAAAGTGTTGCTTTTATAATTTTGTTCAGTATATATATACACTATATATATATATATAGTTCCAGTCTGCTCGGAAGTAAGAGGGATCCCATATCATACTGTCCTGGACCAAACCTCCCCAGCAAGAGGTGAAACGGGACGTAGAGGAGGGTAAGCACATTTACACAACCCAACTCTTGAAAAACATTATTTGGTTAAGGTACATCATTATTATTTGCTACATAATTAGCCATCTTAATGTGCTTCCTTTACAGGTCCGTGTCAAAGAATCCAATAAACTGGATACACAAAATGTCTTCAGAGAGAAACAAAAGTTTCTACATTGATTCTTCAAATAAAATTAATAAATATAATACAGCCAATAAATTGCCGTTCATGTTCTACAATAACTTCCTTTTCTGAATTTCAATGATTAGTATAGATCTGTCTTTCTCTCAAAAAGTGATCACAAACCAACACAGTGGGGCGCTAAATAAAGCATGACTGCTTCTCTGTATATCACTGTTCATTAATGAAGTGTTTAGTATCAGAATGTGTAATATACATAGATGCAAACTCCTCACCTTTCAGTGACAACTCACCTTTTTGACATCAATAGGTCACCTATGAGATTTGTGTTTTTATAGGGGTGGGGGTCTTACAAGGGTACTTGTGATCTTACAAGGGTAAATAAAGAACTGGTTGTTTCCATATGTTTTGTATAGTATTTTGTTTACTCTTTAATTCAAAATCTATGTCTAAAAAGGTCAGCGTTGCCGTCTAATCAGCCAATATTGTCTTAAATAGCTTGCATCATCCTCATGAATGTATGGGCCTTTAAAGAATGGCTGCGACACACACCAGTTTTTGTTCTGTGCTGATCACAATCGAATCCTTTCATTATAACATACAGAGACGATGTTAATAATATATTAATTGCACAGTGTGAAATTCATTGGTCATAACAGAACTTTGTGAAATCACGATTAACTGAGAGTGACAGTTTTTAGTGGTTAAAAAAAAGGAGCGCTATTTGCGAGCTTTCTAGGCAATAATCCATAAATGTAGAACTTTGTTTTTCGTCCACACACACGTTGCAAAGTTTCAGGAATGACATCTGCATATTTATGCTGGATTCGCTCTCGAAGTAGTGGTGATTGACATAGTGATAACCATAGCAAAAGACGGGACAAAATATGTGAAAATGTGCATTAAGACTAGAGCACCCTCTCTAATGTCAGAAGTAGGCTATTGTATAGCCTACAAAAAAAAAAAAAAAAATACAAATGCACTAAATAAAATAATTTCATAAATGCATATTTACAATTTAAGCACTTAATTAAAATAAGTATTAAATAATTAAATAACTAGAGAAGGCTGACTATAATGAGCTTGCTTCCATTTAGTGAGATAAGCCTACTCCTCATCTGAATTAGAAAAAAAGCTCTTCTGGTGTTCAGTGATGCAAGGACAATGTTTGAGCGTGTACACGCAATATCTGAGCCAGAGCAGAGCCAATTCATAAAAAAACAAAAAAAACGATGTATAGTTAAAAGCACACGTCCAGTTTTGTATGAGTGAAGGAAATCCGCTTGCGGATTCTTGCGGTGAGATTCTTGCTCACGCATTACATGGATCACGTAACATCATGCGCTCTCGACATTTGTCATTAAGATAACTCTATAGAAACCGCCTAAAATTAAGTATAAATAAGAGAAGAAAGCTGCCTACACAGGATCCGCCACTGCCAGATGCAGTCAGAAATGTACTAAAAACAAGCCTATCGCAAGACATCTAGTAGGGGGGGGGGGCACCTGGGGTGGCCAACCAAATTTCAGGGGGGGCCGGTGCCACACCTGGCCACCACGTAGACACGCCCCTGGTCACGAGGCGATCACGTGAGGCGCTCCCTCTGGCATGATAATCTTAATAATACCTTGTAGTGTGTGATGCGCCATGATGTTCAAATCTTGTAGTGTGTGCATGTTTAAGATTTGAGAGAAGATAATCTACAAAGATTCTCCTTATGTGTGTGCTGCAACAAGATTTCATAATCGGTTAGGATTTTAAAACTCCTGTAGTGTGAGCCCGGCTTTAACGGCGGCTATTGAGCTTTGAGTGTTGCTCTGGAACACTCTATCGTCATGGTGACATGACTTTATGCCAGAGCTCGCTGTGGGCCGTTTGGAGATTGAGAGGTTTTAGAGCAGGGGTGGGCATACTTGGCCCTTCCAGGCCACTTTCCTGCAGCGATTTGATCCAACCCTGATAAAACTCACCTACCTGTAGCCTTCTAGTAGTCTTGAAGACAATGATTAGCTGGTTCAGGTGTTTGATTAGAGTTGGAGCTAAACTCTGAAGGAAAGTGACCTAGAAGGGGCCAGTTTGCCCACCCCTGTTTCAGAGAATCAGGGAGAAATTAGTGTCTGTGAGTATTTTGATCCCATTTATTTTGGCTTCCCTCACTGTCACTCCATGCGGATCTATGGAAAACAAACAGAAACAAAAGAGGAACAATGAAGACCAAAATATACAAGCATATAAGAAAAACTACAATATATCTGAAATTCTGAAATGCATGGCCGTGCGCACAAAACATAGTACTCTACATTGTTGCAATTTTGGGGTACCATAGTAATACAATGGTTAACAAATGGTTTTCTTTAAAAATATCTTGGTATTATTTGATAACATCAACCATACAATGGTATTACCACAGTATGGTCACATTGCTTTTCCCTCAGCCTGCTTTTTAACTAATGCAACTCATCATATTGATGTATGGACTTAAACCAGAAGTAGACGAAGCACATATATTGACATTTTTCTTAATTGCATTAATTTTTCACGTGATGTGGTATTTTAAGTGCAGGGGCCTGCTGGACATTATGGAATGTCCCTGTCTCACACACACACACACACACACACACCCACACACACACACACTCAACACACACACACTCACACACACACTCACACACACATTACACACACACACACACACATCACACAAACCCACACACTCACACACACACACACTCACTACACACACTACACACACACCACACACACACTCACACACACAAACCACACACACACAACACAACACACCACACACACACACACACACAACACACACACACACACACACACACACACACACACACACACACACACACACACACACACACACACACACACACACACACACACACACACACACCCACACACACACACAACTCACACCACCACACTCACACACACACACACACACACACACAAACACCACACACTCACACACACACTCACACACACACACACACACCACACCACACAGTCAATGCAGCTTAACCTACTAACATCTGAACCTCAGGGATTACTTGACTAACCTACATCTGCTGGCCCACTGTAAGCACACGCATTGGCATGGATTTCCAAAGTCTTTTAGCAAAATGACCACGGTAATCATCATTTCTACAGTTTCGGCTTCATATTTCCCATCTTTAAAATTCAAAACAACATTTCATGCCATAATTATAGCCATTTATTCCCAAATTTATTATGGTGATCATTATTGTTAATAATAATGTAATAATATATATATGCAGGGGGTTGTGTGTAATTACTAGATGGTTAGTCAAAAGAACCTCTTAATAAATAACAGCACACTTTTCTCATCATTACACGACATGCGCGGTAAAGTGTGTACTTGTTACTTAAAAGTTATGGGGCGTCGCAACGACACCACTGCCAACTAAAAACGGAAAACTTTTTATGCGTTTTAGCTGTTAATTTACTCAAATGTTTTGCGGGCCTGAAAACAGACTTTGGAAATGGGTTTCAAAAGTGCAAGTTTTCACAAACAATACTGTTATTGTCTCCGTGAAAACTACGAAAATGCAAATTTGTGAAAACGGTGACATCATGCGTAAGCGTGTTACGTGTTCAGTCTGTAGGAATGCAAAGTATCATCGCCAACTACTGGCCTGGCATGATAATACTGTGGTTGCCCAGTAGTGCACAACACAACAAAAACTCCACAACACATAGGACTAATTTCGTTGTTTTGTGCTAATTTTGCTGTGTTGCGGCTTGTTTCCATTGTGTTGTGCTAATTTCGTTGTGTTTCCGTTGTGTTGCTACTTTCTTCTGTTACGTTGCTACTTGTTTCCGTTGTGTTGCTACTTTCTTCTGTTACGTTGCAACTTATTTCCGTTGTGTTGCTACTTTCTTCTGTTACGTTGCGACTTGTTTCCATTGTGTTGCTACTTTCTTCTGTTACGTTGTGACTGCGACTTTTTTCCATTGTGTTGCGACTTTCTTCTGTTACGTTGCTACTTGTTTCCGTTGTGTTGCTACTTTCTCCTGTTACTTTGCGACTTGTTTCCATTGTGTTTCTACTTTCTTCTGTTACTTTGCGACTTGTTTCCGTTGTGTTGCTACTTTCTCCTGTTACTTTGCGACTTGTTTCCATTGTGTTTCTACTTTCTTCTGTTACGTTGCGACTTGTTTCCGTTGTGTTGCTACTTTCTTCTGTTACGTTGCGACTTATTTCCGTTGTGTTGCTACTTTCTTCTGTTACGTTGCGACTTGTTTCCATTGTGTTGCTACTTTCTTCTGTTACGTTGTGACTTTTTTCCATTGTGTTGCTACTTTCTTCTGTTACGTTGCTACTTGTTTCCGTTGTGTTGCTACTTTCTTCTGTTACGTTGCTACTTGTTTCCGTTGTGTTGCTACTTTCTTCTGTTACGTTGCTACTTGTTTCCGTTGTGTTGCTACTTTCTTCTGTTACGTTGCTACTTGTTTCCGTTGTGTTGCTACTTTCTTCTGTTACGTTGCTACTTGTTTCCGTTGTGTTGCTACTTTCTCCTGTTACTTTGCGACTTGTTTCCATTGTGTTGCTACTTTCTTCTGTTACGTTGTGACTTTGCGACTTTTTTCCATTGTGTTGCGACTTTCTTCTGTTAATTTTTTTGTTTTTGGGACGTTTTTGTTCCGTGCCTGTGTTGCGACTTTCTTCTGTTACGTTGCTACTTGTTTCCGTTGTGTTGCTACTTTCTTCTGTTACTTTGCGACTTGTTTCCGTTGTGTTGCTACTTTCTTCTGTTACGTTGCTACTTGTTTCCGTTGTGTTGCTACTTTCTTCTGTTACGTTGCTACTTGTTTCCGTTGTGTTGCTACTTTCTTCTGTTACGTTGCTACTTGTTTCCGTTGTGTTGCTACTTTCTCCTGTTACTTTGCGACTTGTTTCCATTGTGTTTCTACTTTCTTCTGTTACTTTGCGACTTGTTTCCGTTGTGTTGCTACTTTCTCCTGTTACTTTGCGACTTGTTTCCATTGTGTTTCTACTTTCTTCTGTTACTTTGCGACTTGTTTCCGTTGTGTTGCTACTTTCTCCTGTTACTTTGCGACTTGTTTCCATTGTGTTTCTACTTTCTTCTGTTACTTTGCGACTTGTTTCCGTTGTGTTGCTACTTTCTCCTGTTACTTTGCGACTTGTTTCCATTGTGTTTCTACTTTCTTCTGTTACTTTGCGACTTGTTTCCGTTGTGTTGCTACTTTCTCCTGTTACTTTGCGACTTGTTTCCATTGTGTTTCTACTTTCTTCTGTTACTTTGCGACTTGTTTCCGTTGTGTTGCTACTTTCTCCTGTTACTTTGCGACTTGTTTCCATTGTGTTTCTACTTTCTTCTGTTACTTTGCGACTTGTTTCCGTTGTGTTGCTACTTTCTTCTGTTATGTTGCGACTTGTTTCCGTTGTGTTGCTACTTTCTCCTGTTACTTTGCGACTTGTTTCCATTGTGTTGCTACTTTCTTCTGTTACGTTGCAACTTATTTCCGTTGTGTTGCTACTTTCTTCTGTTACTTTGCGACTTGTTTCCGTTGTGTTGCTACTTTCTCCTGTTACTTTGCGACTTGTTTCCATTGTGTTGCTACTTTCTTCTGTTACGTTGCGACTTGTTTCCATTGTGTTGCTACTTTCTTCTGTTATGTTGCGACTTGTTTCCGTTGTGTTGCTACTTTCTTCTGTTACTTTGCGACTTGTTTCCGTTGTGTTGCTACTTTCTTCTGTTACGTTGCTACTTGTTTCCGTTGTGTTGCTACTTTCTTCTGTTACGTTGCTACTTGTTTCCGTTGTGTTGCTACTTTCTCCTGTTACTTTGCGACTTGTTTCCATTGTGTTGCTACTTTCTTCTGTTACGTTGCAACTTATTTCCGTTGTGTTGCTACTTTCTTCTGTTACGTTGCGACTTGTTTCCGTTGTGTTGCTACTTTCTCCTGTTACTTTGCGACTTGTTTCCATTGTGTTTCTACTTTCTTCTGTTACTTTGCGACTTGTTTCCGTTGTGTTGCTACTTTCTCCTGTTACTTTGCGACTTGTTTCCATTGTGTTTCTACTTTCTTCTGTTACTTTGCGACTTGTTTCCGTTGTGTTGCTACTTTCTCCTGTTACTTTGCGACTTGTTTCCATTGTGTTTCTACTTTCTTCTGTTACTTTGCGACTTGTTTCCGTTGTGTTGCTACTTTCTCCTGTTACTTTGCGACTTGTTTCCATTGTGTTTCTACTTTCTTCTGTTACTTTGCGACTTGTTTCCGTTGTGTTGCTACTTTCTCCTGTTACTTTGCGACTTGTTTCCATTGTGTTTCTACTTTCTTCTGTTACTTTGCGACTTGTTTCCGTTGTGTTGCTACTTTCTCCTGTTACTTTGCGACTTGTTTCCGTTGTGTTTCTACTTTCTTCTGTTACTTTGCGACTTGTTTCCGTTGTGTTGCTACTTTCTTCGGTTATGTTGCGACTGGATTTCCGTGTGGTGTTAATCTTTCTCTTACGTGTGACTTTTGTCATGTGTTGATAATTTCTCTGTTACGTTGTGACGTTTTTCCATGTGTTGCAACTTTTTTACATTGTGGTGACTTACTTTCTTCTGGTACGTTGTGACTTTTTTCCAGTGTGTTGCTACTTCTTATGTACGTTGCGACTTTTTTCAATGTGTGAGGCTTGTTTATGTGTTGATTTCATTGTGTTGTGCACTACTGAGCCACCATATAATACAGCACTTTTAGTCATTTATGTGAATCCGTGTGAATGCAAAGAAAAACTTGTCTGTTTTTAGTACAGTCATTGTCGTGCATGTTTGAGCATGTTAATCACAATACGAATTTTCAGTATTGTTTTGCAAACATTAGTTTTTAGACAATATGATAAGTGTTGTACTTGTTTACTATGTTTATAAGCAGTATAGAATGATTCATCCACAAAGTCTGCTATACAGAGTTTCCCTTCCCATCAGTCCCTGGGCCAGCGGTGTTGATCCATGCGCTCAGATGTGTATGTTGAGTCTGTCTCACACTGAAGCCTCTGTTTCACTCCGTGCGCCTCAATGAACACTGGGAACTTTCAGGCAAACAAGTTGAAAGGCAGGTTAACTACCCGAGCGAGAGTCTGGGAACGAACCCACGCTGCACACATTGTGTTCCTCGTTCACTGTTTTCTGTGATGGGTGTGTGTGTGTGTTTGTATAGGATGGAAAAAGAAAGATGTTTGCGTGAGAGTGTTTAAATAAAGTAACAGTTTGGGAAGGCATCAAATACCCTGTTTTACCCTGCATGAGATCATTGACTAGCGACTTGCTACTGAAATAGGTTTGCGCTTTGGTTTTAATGAGAGATAATAGCTTTTGCTCCAGAAGTACTTCCTGTTTCTTCTCTCAGATGAGTTGTTTATCTGTGTGTGACCTTCCTTCTGTGTTCACATGCTTCCTACTTTGTGTAAAACTTTCCCATTTGTGGCCTGCTTGCAGAGGTTTCCCTTTCGCTCGTTTGTCAGCGTTCACTGTGACGTGTTAGCATGAGACACTTCCTGCTAATGGCCAATTAAAGAAAGACGTGCTGCACTGCATCAGGACGCTCTTATATAATAACACTGTGGTAGCCACATAGCAACAAACAGATAGCAGTGCATAGCAATGCCCTAGCGACCAGCTAACGATGCCCTAGCATCCATCCAGAACACTGTAGGAAGTACAGAGCAACTTGCTTAAAACCACTCAGAATGCCTTAGCAACCACATAGCGAGATACCGCAACTGCTTAGCAATGTCTTTAATGAATAAAAAACAGGAAACTTTTTAAGCATTTTGGCTGTTCATTTACACGTCAATGGCGTCTTGGAGCCTAAAAACTCAAAACATATCTAAAGGGGTGGTTCACCCAAAAATGAAAATTTGTCATTATTTACTCACCCTCATGTCGTTTCAAACCTGTAAGACTTTCGTTCATCTTCGGAACACATTTTAAGATATTTTTGATGAAATCTGAGGGTTTTCTGACCCTCCCATAGACAGCAACGCAACTGTAATGTTCAAGGTCCAGAAACGTAGCAAAGAGATCGGTCAAATAATCCATGTGGCATTAGGGGTTCAACCGTAATTTTACGAAGCTCCGAGAATACTTTCTGTGCGCAAAGAAAACAAAAATAACAAATTTATTCAACAATTCGTCTCCTCAGCATCACCCTGTAGCGCCATTTTTGAGAGTATCAGCTGGACGTAAACAATGTATGCTCTTCTGTGTCAGCTGCTGTCCACAAAAAGTATTCTCGTAGCTTTGTAAAATTATGGTGGGTGAGTATTTTAATGAATTAATTTTCATTTTTGGGTGAACTAATCCTTTTTAAAGGGTTCAAATGCATATGTTTTTAAAATGCTACTGTTAGCATCTTCCATGTAAACAACCAAAACCGCGAATTGTGAAAGAGTGAAGTCTGCACATGGCCTGTTACGGTTCAGTCGTTGGAATAATGTGCAATGTGTATTAAAGTGCATGATATACAGCGTTTTTAGTCATGTCAGGATTCGTTTGAACAGGGATCGTTGTAGGTCGCCAAATAATGATTATTTTGATAATCAATTAATCTGACGATTATTAAAACGATTAATCGACTTGTTGCTTACACAGATTAATAAGTAGACTTTGATTATTCAGCTTTTGTAGTTCGTAAAAATATAGTTATACATATTCATACACATATAGAGCTTCTTTATAGTATAAAATCAAGTTGTAATTTTAACTGAAAGTGACACTGACAATGTTTTTTTCATGTTTAATACTGTAAAGCTGCTTGCTTTAAAGCGATTTATTGCATAAAGTGTTAGCCTATATAAACAAATGTCACATGACTTCCACATTCACATCACTCTGATCTGATGCTTTCTTAACTGCTGCTTTCTCAACATTGTCATTTTTGTTGTTTATTTCATTATTGAGAGGAAAGCGTTGCTGTAGCATATATTTTACATTCATATAAAGCAGGGTCGGGAGATGTTGCTAACAGTAAACCCGTTGCTTGCGTATATCCAACTTCTTTTTAGCCCTAACCAAAGAACAAAAAACTTCGCAGTGAGTATATCGAGAAAATTTTTTGTTTTAATTTTTGTAAAACTTTCCTATGTTTGGTTTTGTTTGCACGTCCCATAAGCGCTTGTGTGGTGATTATTCCTATTGGATGCATGCAGCGGGAGGAATTAGTCATGCGCTACAGCGGCCACACACTGGTCAAACTGTGCTAATTGCATGGCCCTTACATTACATCACAAAAACTATTCGACAACAAAAATATTTGTCATAAATTTTTTATTGTTAATAATGTTGACTAATCATTCAGCCCTAGTTGTCCGTATGCAAAACTTTTCAAAAACGCGAAGGAAAAGCTTTTCTGTTTTTTGGTACATTGTTGTTGTGTAAATGTACATTCACTTGCAACCTCTTATTAAACTTAAGTTTAACTTATTAAAAATATAAAAAGATCAAATCTCTTATTGTAATTTGTAGTATTGGTTCTTTATATGCTATATTCTATATATGTGGCTGAAATGAGATTAGAATCTGATCTGATCTATTCGCGGTTATGGGAACGTGATCCCTCGTTTTTATGTTTGTCCGATCTCCTTTGGGAAAGATTATGAACTCTGAGAAAACATAAATGAAGCTCCTCTGAGATGATATTAGCAGAAGCTGGAGTGTGAGAAAGTCTTGTTGAATCTGCCTGCAAAAGAAGCTGGGTCAACCTGTTGAACCAGTAACCGGTGCGCTTCTAGTCATGTGCGTTTCAAACCAGCGCATGGTTAAAACGCAAGCTTTACCCAACAGGAGAACAGGAGCTTCTTTGCTTTTTTTCTTTGTAATTTCTGCAAATGGCCTGTTAAAAATGAGTGAACTAAATATAGCACAAGGAAGATTAAAGAAAATGAAGGTGCATTTGTCATCATGTTTCTGTAAGTGGGTTTTAATGGCTCTGGTTTGAATGGAAATCCAGTTCTTTAGAGGTCTTTGTACCCTGCTGTTTGTGTTTGCATTGTTTTCGTGATCGGTCTCTCTGTAATTAACGGGCCGCTCCGGTATACAGTGAGGCTTGGCTAATAGAGCGGCAGACGTTCATTGGTTAATGCATAAATTAGACTCTCAAGACTCTGTCCCGAACGAGTGGGTTTTGGGTGGGTAATGAAACTGCCAGTCGAGGGGGATTAAAGGTCCCTGAGGAGCCGCCTCTCAATTACTCATTCAGTTAAAATGTGTGTAACCAGTAACTTCGGCCCGGGACAGGAAAGAATGGGCCCCTTTATTGCGGTGTTTGTGCTTGTGGACCGGCCCCTGAAGACTTGATGGGAGCCTGTTGGTCTTTCACGGTCTCGTTCACTCTCTTCTCATCACTATTCTTGCTCTATTTTTTCTTTTAAGTCTCTTTTGCTTTTGTTAGTCATTATTAACCAGTACCTGACAGTAATGTTGGTTGATAACTGTGCCCAGATGGTCAGTTAACAGAAGTGTTAGAGATAAACTGATAAATAAGGCAATACCGATAAATCGGATATTATTTGAGATGATCAACTGCTAACTATCTCTGTTTGGTTGATTAAGTAATGTTGATTTACTGATATGTCATTTTGCCAGATTAATCTGCCAGTATTTGGTCTTTTCAAGATTATTGGTTGGTAACTCTTAAGTTTTAGTGAAGGACCGATAACATTGGGCACACCATTAAATCGGCTTAAATCTGGCTGTTTTAAGATTATCAGTGTTGACCAATAAAATGACCACTTGGTGATTTGCAGAATTGGTATAGCTAACCAACAAATTTGTCAATGGATAATACATCTTAAAAAACAAAACAAAAAATAAAATTGAGAAAGTTGTGAAAGTAGCTAAATTGTGTAAAATGATTTATTATTATTATTATTTTACATTTAGTTTATGTATTTGTTTAGATTAATAAATAGATTTTTGCTCATTTATTATTATTTTTATTAAGTAAATTGGGTAAAACAGGTTTATCATATTTTATTTATTTAGATTAATAAATACATAGTTTTATTTCTTCGTTTTTAGGTTTGTGTATAGTATTGTGTTCTATTTTATGATTAGAGTAATAAATATTTGTTAGGTCAGTTATTAAGAAGATTGTTTATTGTCTTTTCAAATAATTGTGATTTATTTACTATTTAGTTAATTATATTATAATTAAAAAAATGTAATACGTTATTTTAATTTTATATGTATTATTTTTTTATGTGTTTTTTTAACAGTGGCCCTTGAAAAACAATGTTTTTGGCTTCTCTTTTCATCATCTATAACGCAGTCCTCTTTGTCACACAAAATGTCAAACAGCAGATGGAAGCCACAACCAACTTCTTCCATTGCAGGAAAGCTCATGTTACAGTGAACATCTCCCTCGCTCTCTTGTTCCCTTGCTGAACAAAGCTTTGTAAACGTCTGCTGAGCTCTATTGATCTACTCTAACCTCATTAACATCACATCCTCTGGATCTGCTGTTATCATAATGCCACAGATAGACTCAGAGGGTCTTTGGGATGGTGGTTAGTTGAGTCAGAGGGGTTTTCTGGCGGTGTAGATGCAGAAACCCCCTCATGCCTGTTAACCAGTCCAGACACATCTGTCTATCACACATCTAAGTGCTGGTGAGGAATGTGATTCTTTGGGAATCAGATGAGAGTTCAGCGTCTGGATCCGAGATTCAATCAGTGCTGGAATGTGTTTGTTTATTGCTGCTCCTGCTCAGTGTTAGAGAAGTGATCAAGCCACTGAGTATTAGTTAGTTCAGTCTGTGCAGTCTGTCGCCCCGCAGTCTTTGCCCATTTTAGTTTTTTGTTTTATTGTGGCTTAGTTACACTGCAGTTTTTTAGGTTAAAGAAAAAAACTGTGATTAATGGATTATTATTATTTTAGTTTTTTGTATTTTTTTCTAATTTGTAATTTTGTGAAATTTACTTTTCTGAGAGAAAGAGTAAATTCAACATCAATAGTTTTGCAATGTGTCTGGTATTTTGTGTCTGGCACTGTTTGCTTTCAGCTCTTCATTTTTATTTTATATTATTGCATTCTTTTGCATTACATTGCATTTATTGCATTGCATTGAATTTTATTTTATTGCATTGCATTAAATTGCTTTTTATTGCATTGCATTTTTTTGCATTGCATTGCATTTAGTGCCATTTCATTACATTGCATTGCATTTTATTTAGCTTTATTGTATGTTGTATTTTTTTGTATTGCGTTGCATTTTGTTTTATTTTTCTTTAGTGGATGTTTTATTGCATTGCATTGCATTTTGTTGTGCTGCAGTGGGGTTTTTCACGTGTCATGTTTGTTTCCAGTATGTGAATCCTCATGGCAGTGTTTGTGTTGTGTAAACACCAGGAAGCACTACTGTACATGTTCCTGTTATGTTATGTTTGTACTGTACTTCTGAGGTTCCTGTTGAAGAATTGAAAGTGTAGTCTCCATGGAAACCACTTCTGGTTGTCATAGGAGAAGCTTTTCAGTGCTACGAGCGGATAATTGGTCTCTTGTCTCTCTTTGATACAAACGCACCATTTGTACGTTTGATCTGCTGAGGTGTGTGTGTGTGTGTTTCCTCACATATCATCAGCTTCAATAGTGCGGTTTGGCTCATTTTCCATCTGTGATTCCTGTAGTAACTCATTCAATGCAGCTACATGTGTTTTTATCTTGTGTTTGAGCGATACAGGTTCTTCATTGGCTGATGTCTAGAGAACAGGCTGGCAGATGAAGGATATTTATCACCCAAGCACAAGGGTTGCTGCACTGAATACACAGTCATATTGTTTTTATTCAGTAGTTCAATAAACAAGACGGCTATATCAAGTAACTGACATTTTAGAAACAATATGACCAGCTGTTTGCTTTTATTGTGCTTTGCCAATGTAGGTTTTATTTTATATATTTAATTTTAACCAGGATTTATATTCAAAATATTATCCGTGAAACAAATGTTTCTATTAAAAGGATAGTTCACTCAAAAATGTAATTGAATTATGTAAATCATGACACACTTTCCATTAAATTAGTCGTGCAGACATGTCCATTATCTCATAACGGCTAAATTAATCAATTAATCTGTCATATTATATATTGGTCCATCACTATTTTATGCTCTTATTTATGATCATAGTTTATAGTCATTTTTGTATTCAGAAAACAACTCGACATCAATGTCAGAACATCTGCCAAATTGCTGACAAGCAAAGACTAAATCTGTGGTTTATTGTTGCTGTTAATAGATTGATGTTCACTGAAATAATACAAATTTGATTGTATAACCCTCTATATGAGGGTAAATGGCGCTTCCTAACGGAGGAGGCAGCGCTCCAGTGACTTCAAATAGAAGTCAGACTTATTTTGTGCTGTTTACTTTACAGTCAAATATAATTCTGTATAATTTAGACCCTTCAAACATAGTCATTCAAAACGTTATGCATTTCTCCTTCCCAGACTTCATCTAAAAAGGAATATTTTGGAGGACGTCTGTAACAGGGTTTAGATGTAAGTGGGCAAATTTCATTAAGTCTCAGTTCTTTAAAAAAACAGGTTAGCATGAGGACAGTTCCAGTAGAACTAGTAAAAACTGTTTTTAGTGTCTTAGTTGAAGGAATTCCCCATCTTTAATGAACATTTCTGCTTCTTAATGTGTACAAAACAAGTTCAAGCGTGCAAGCTTATAATCCAGTCATTATCTTGGAGGTACAGTGTGCGATCTGGTTTTTTAGGGTTAGAAATCCCTGGATTTAATGCCTCTAAACCCTTCCTAATGATTTCCTAAACCCATAAACTCTGATTTTTCAGCGGTGAGAGATGATGGGCTTATTGTTTGACTTTAAGCCGTCACTACAGTATTAAAGACCTTGTTGAGTTCAAGAAGGTTTTTGTGAAAGTCATAGTTGAAATAGTTCAGTCACAAACATGTATACAACATACAATTGCATTGCATTTCATTTTATTACATTGCATTTTTTTGTATTGCAGTGCATTTTTGCTTTAATGAATTGCATTATATTGCATTTTATCACATTGAAATGCATCACATTTTATTTAATTGAATTGGATTTTTTTGGAACATTGCATTGCATGTTGTTGTATTGAATGACATCTCATTATTACATGGAATTGCATTCAATTACATAACGTTGTATTACATTGACTTGCATTGAATTGGAATTCATTGCATATTGTTGCATTTTATTGCATTGCAGCGTATTTTATTGCAATGAATTTCATTGCACTTTATCACTTTGAAATGCGTCACATTTTACTACATTAAATTACATCTCATATTATTACATGGAAATGCATTAAATTACATAACATTGTATTGTATTGCATTGCATTGAAATGCATTGCATATTGTTGCATTTTATTGAATTGCATTTTTTTATTACATTGCATCTGGACAGGATTTGATTTCTCAGAGTTGAAAAACAATTTTCCACCATTGTTTTAATTTTTAGCAAGGATGAACGAGGAAAAACAGATTAAGATGGGAATGAAATCACTAAGTATGTCTACGAAACATAAATTTACCTGACCTGTTGCTGCCAGGTTGATTTGTATGGTTCATTTCTTTACCAATGGTCGTAATTTTTTTGAGCTGGTCATAACTAACAGCTATGTTTATTTGGATAACTAGCAGTCTGGCAGAATGAGGGTTAAAATCAAGATGTGTGTGAGAAATTGCTATAGCAGCACAAGTTGTTTACTGCAGAAATACACATTTCAGGAATCATAAATCATTCCATGCTCCTTGGCATTTTCCAGGGCAGCGCGAGGTTGAAATTCCAGCTGCAAAAAGGAAAACTATGTAAACGTCCGTTGCGATCACTAGACCACCTTTAGAGAAAAGTATAGAGTCTGTGTGTTTTGGCCGTCATATAGCCTAAACGTTTAAATTATTTGTGTTGTCAGGTGGGTTTGCAGCAGTATGGTGGAGCCAGAGGAGCGGCCCTCAGTGGCGGGCCAGAGGCTTGGGGCCCCTGAGAGCATGGGCATCAGTACGCTGGAGCCTGGTCAGAGGCCCCCCACCATGCCCCCCGGCAGACAGGTCTCCATCCGGGTCAAGATGCTGGATGACACTCAGGAAGTCTTTGCGGTCTCGGTAAGGCATTATTTACTTTCTGTTGTTTTTATTTTCTTGCACAGCATTTTATTGCATTGGATGACATATATTGCATTGCATTTTGTTTGACTTTATTTTAATTATTGCATTTTATTTGCATTTAACTCATATAAGACAATTCCTGGACAGCAGTGGACAATGTAAGGAGGTCATGTGACAACAGTGCTGCATACCACTATTTGAATGACTTTTTATTGCATCATTTGTATTATATTTCTTAAAAATTGTAGGCAGGATGCTAATTTTTCATTTTGAGCACAGCTCTGGTTTAATTTTGTGGAAAAACCCTGCATTTCACAAGTGTTTAGATCTGGCTGTGTACCTCAGCAGGCCAGCAAGAACATACTGAAGCGTCTGCTGCTTTCCACCTCAAGTTTAGTCTCTTTTGTGTTCACTTGCCCTCCTGTTTCGTCACTTAAGCTCCCTAGGGAATGTAAATGATGTTGAAAAGCTCGGTCTTGTTCACTAATGAGAAAATGCCCTCATTGATCGCCACCAAGGGAGCCATAAGCTCCTCAGGCATGTTGCGTAAGTGAAAAAGAAGGAGAAATCCCTCAGAATTCCTGCTTTTTTGTATCTTCCAGCCACTCAGCAGGAAAATACAACCCGAGCTGAAGGAAAAGCAGCAGACAAATGGATGGCAGCTCATTCTGTTACCTGACTCTTTGTTTCTGGGGTTTGTGAAATATGTGTATATGGGTGGTTGAAGGCACACCCAGCTCTCCGGTGATTCCCTGAGGGCAGTCAGTATTGACAGTCAGGCTCCACCTGATGCTGTTTTAATAGGCCTATAAAAGCGCTGAGCTCCTGTTCTGTGGCGGTTGTGGTCCTGTTTTGAAACGCCTCGAGGTGGGCCAGTAGCCTAAACGCTGTCAGTCTTACTAAATTGGTTTTTGGTTTCCTGAGGCGATTCACAATCAGTCTCCATCCAGACGTGACACCTGACTTGTGGAGAAACGGATCCCCTGCGGTTTGGTTTCATTTGTTTTCAGCGTGCAGGGCTTTTGACAGCTCTTTTGGTTTTGTTTGATTTCGGCCTACTTGGTTTTAGCTCGTTGTTGGAATCAGTCAGTGGATTAATTTGTTTTTAATGATTGCAGATTGTAGCCTCTACTTCATTCAGCATTCTATTCTAATATATCGGTCATTTTAAGATCTGCATCAGTCAATACACCTCCCGATAACCTTGGCTGTTGAAGTGTTATAACCAACCTTTGTTGTAAACACACTAAATATCTAACGTACCAATCAGTTTATAAGAATCACAACTTTCTAGATAATTTTTAGAAAATATGTTGCTTTAAAATTATTTTAATTTTATTTCACCGTTTCGTCATATTAATATAATTTGTTCATATATATTTTTGAAAATGGGCTAGAATTGAAAACTCATGTGTAGTGTTATTTGGTTTATTTTAGTGTTTATTAATTTGCATATAGACTTTGTGTTTCCACTAATATTTAGATTTAGTTTTATCATTATATATTCTATATTCATTTTAATTTTAGTTAATATTTTAGTATTTTTGTTGTTTTGTTATAATATAATTTTAAGAGTGGTTGTATTATTATATTTAAAATATATCTACTAGGAATTGGGTCTAATTTTTTTATTGCGTTTTATAGCAGTGGCTAATACTTTCGAGCGATCAATTTTGTGGTGGGTGATTAAAAAATTTTACAAAACCCCAAAAACAAAACAAAAAAAAATCCCATGACATAGCAACTACTCACAGCATCTTTTCTTCATAAAATGCAAATTTATAGTTAAAATAAATATGTTTATTATTATAACGTCTATCCTGCTAGTTAGGTCTATCCATATCTACACCATCAGCCGTTGAAGAACCCATTTGGGTGGTATGCATTCAGAGCTGATCCGAAGATGCATGGAAGAATGCTGCTCTTTTCTTCTTTTTCCCAGAAATCTCCTGGAACAGCTGCTTTCCTACTGAGCCATTGAAAGCCACTGCATTCTCCTTCAGATTTCTAAAGTGAATCTGCCACACCTGCCACAGCGCAGATCCTCTCTGGCAAGAACCAATAAAATGGATAAAAAATGGATGAAAGACTTTATCTGTCCTCTAAAGGCCAGAGGTGTGAAATCATACATATGTATCATAAGCTTGTGGCTTTGTGGAGTCAGTGATGGAGGGTTTCGTATTTCACACACATTGATTTTTTTTAATTTTTTTTATGGAGAATCAATTAAAATATTAAATCAACATAAAACAAATGAGCACAACTAGAAGTCGTCTAATTTTTTCACCAGTAACTGGGTTGGACCGCACTGGCCGATAAACCGATTAAGTAACCGATTGAAATGGATACTGAATGAAAACAAACATAACACTAAATAAAATGATGAACTTTATTACAAAAATATATAAAAAAACAAACAGTACTGACCCATGAAAATGTACCATATGGATTTTGCAGATAACCGATTGCTACAGCATTATCGGTGCTGATTAATCTGCAAAACCGATCAATCTATCGACCACTAATCACAACCCACTTATTTATTATAGGTTCAGCACATGCTGATTTTTTACATTTGGTATTTCTGTGAAAGCAGTGTATATTTGACGTCTTTGGGGGAAATACAGGTTTTGTTATTGAATGAGACGAAGCACACTTCTTATCTGCTCATGTCAGTCTAATGATGTACAACATGCGATAGAAGCTCCCGCAGTCATGTAGATAAGTCGGCCTGATGTTTTTGAAATTCTTTTGTTTTTTTGTTTGGCCTGTGAGGATGCTTTTGTGCTGAGCTTCTTTAGTCTCAATGACAGAAGCATGCTGGGATTGGAAAGGCTGATTTCCTGTGGGAACCCACTGAGGGTTTGAACTCACAATATCTAATTTCATACTTATCTTTCATACTTATCTTGACTAGATTTGACAGTGCTAACTGCTTTAGATCTGGGCCGGTAAGATTTATTAAGGTTTTTGATTAAAAATACAAAGTATTATAAAATACATATATATTGTATATACATATTATATATATAGATATTAAAGCCAGAAATGTCAGTAAAAATGAATGAAGTTAGAGTGATCAGACCATGAAATTCTCTCATCTGTACCGGCGACACAACTGTGAGGTTATTCTTTGAATAAAAAATGAATTCTTTGAATAAGAATAAACCATGACAAAAGAGGGCAAACGAAGTGAAGCCTCAGAGCTTCTGAAAGGACGTCGCTCAGAAATCAATTAAAGGAGTGAGGGAAACATCAGCTATACGCTCGCTGGAGGTAAATAATGCACGTTCAGATTTAGCTCGACAATCTGTATACTGCAACGGACAAAGAAAAATTTGGGAACAAAGTGAGCCGAGGCCGTGTTCCGTGTCGTGCAGTGGCTGTTGTGTCCTTAAGGGCCGTGCTGTTCCTGTTGGATAGCGTCTCAGTCTGTGAGAACAGAGCAGTCTGAAAAAATGAAAAACACCATGCAGAATCCCCCAGCACTTATTGGATTAGAAGCAACTTCTATTAGGGAAATATACTTATATAACTAGAATTAGAATTAGAATATATTTTTCCATTGATCATGTATATTAGATTTCATTGATTATATAGAATGGTTAAATAAAAAAAAATATTTGTGATGTGGACAACCTATTTCATGTAATTAAACCACATTCATTTCTATACATATACTATATGTATATATATATGTGTATATATATTCTAAATGTCATACAACAATAAGATGTTTATTTTGTTAATTTTTAATTTATTTATTTTCATGATAATTATGCATGTCAAATTAATTTTCATTACGGTAATACAGCGATGAAAATCTTCCTGTTGTTTATTTTTCATTAAAATCATACAATTGGAAACATAAATCACATTTCACGACACCAAACTACGCCAA